>JAEUCK010003414.1:17500-129121 GCA_017311455.1 Otocyon megalotis megalotis | reverse complement strand
TAATATTTTTAAAATGTTGATGACTAAGTTATTAAATGAAGTTGGCTTAGCCTCTTTAATGTCTAGAGACCCACTGAGGGGGGAAAGGGGAAAGACAGACTCCACCAGAAAGCTGGGATGCTCTGAAAATAAAAGACCCAATGAGGCCTTGAACTTCATCTGGGAACTGTGCCCTGGGAGCTATCCAAGGTACTAACCAGCCCCAGCTTAAACTTCATTCCAATTCTGATTAGTTTGTTCTTGGGAAGCAGGGTATAAGATAAAAGGGATAGAGAAAGGGGAGCCTGGCTGGCTCAGTTGGAGAGCACGTGGCTCTTGATTGTGGGATTGTGAGTTTGAGCCCCACATTAGGTGTAGAGATTATTAAAAAATAAATAAAAATTTTCAAAAAAGGAAAATAGACGAATGTTTTCCTACTTACTGTGAGTTTAAGTCTTAATTCTTACCGTTGCAAGTTATGCACACCTGGGAAAGCTATTTAATTTCTCTAAATCTTAATTTCTTCACCTGGAAATGGACACAATAACACTACCTATCTCATAGGATCATAAGAAATTGTAAGAATTAAATTGGTTAACACATGTAAAGAATTTAACACAATGCCTGGCATAGGATAGATACTTTATAAATGTTATTATTATTCATATGTTAAAAACTTGATACAAGTACCCATGTATCTACTCCCAGCACTGCTAAATGTTACATTTTGTTACATCAGTCCTAGATTGAATGCTTATCTCTCCTACTAGAATTTTATACTCTATAAGGATAGAAGGTATGTCTGCTTTTATCCATTACTTTCCCAGTACCTACCTGGTTCAAAATAGGTTCTCAATGCACACGTACTGAAAATTAATAAATGAAGGAAAAAAGTAATAGGGTACCCATGAAAGAGAAAGAGCAGGTTGATTAACCAAGGCTATTTCAAAGAGCAGAAAACACACACAGTATCCCAGCTTAGGAAAAAAAAAATGGAGCCAAGACATAATAAAAAAACAGTCCTGCATTTGTTTCTACCTATTAGAAATTTTGGAGGGGTGCATTCTTGAAGTATGAAATAATATAAATACCTGGGCCAATTTTCACAATATAAAGCTTTAGGAACCAAGGTATTTTTCAGTTTTACCTTAAGGATGTTTGTCCCTACAAGATTCTTTAAGTTTATAGAATCTACCCCACCAGCACACAGGCACTTCTATGTTTCACATAAAAACAAGCCACTTGTGACCTCCTAATTTTTATAATCTCTATCCTAACCTCCTACTAGAAACTATTTTGAATTTGGAATCCAAATCTGCCCCTAGATCCTCCTGTATTCTGACCTCAATAATCATCTTCTGGTAGATTGTGCTTCCTCACAGTATGAGGAAGACCATCATGCTTCCTGTGCTCCAACATTTGTTCATATTTATGACTATAATTTCCTTTTTTTCTCTGTTCCTTTTTGAGCCAATCTGAATACACATGCCAAATAACCAGTGTTCCTTGGAAAAGTCCTCAATACTGTGGACTAGCATTTAACATGAAATCAATGAAACTTTGAGAAAATGTGTACATAAAAGAAGTACAGTATACAGGTAAGTTGATTTATAATTATTCCAACCTCACCAAATACCAAAGCAACAAAGAAAGTTTGGCGGAATGAATTTTTAAAATCTGGCTTTATGTACTTCCTAAAAGCTACCTTGATTTTGTGCAGTACTATCAATCTCATTGTATTCAAAATACCACACTTAAAGAATAAAATTCATACTGAAAATTGTCTATTTTTCCTAATCAAAAAGTCTCTTATTCTATGGAATGAGCCCCCAAATGAAACAAGGAGAGAATAATTATTGTACAATTAAGAACACTGAATATAGAATGATGCAATATATTTGGAGTGATGGGCAGGATGATCTACCAGTTGTGTCTCCTTACAGTTCTTATAACGGTGTGAGATTGTATAGGCTGCATAAATGTTTGCTTTTTCTCTTTAATTGTCATATCATTTATTTTTTTTCCTTCTTGTAGTACATTAGGCAAAAGAGACAATAGCTCATTTATAATAATCGAAGATGAAGATTCTGCTTATAAATAAATGTATACATAGTCATAACTGCAGGCTGATTGACTCTGAGATCTTGCAGAGATCATCTACTTTATTACTAATGACTGTGACAGCTATGTAGGACTACAACTGAGAAGCTAAAGAATTTTCTTTATAGATGAAATAATTGCATAGCTATCTATGTTGATTTGCATTTTAGTGGCATGGAAATTTCCAGTCCTGGGGAATGAAGAATTTAAGTTTGTTAAGTTTTTAAAATCTGATTAGACTGTTTGTAGGGATCAGTAAGAAGAGAAGTATGGATGCTATAAGGTGTCATAGAAACTATTAAGAATAATTTCCAGGGGTGCCTGAGTGGCTCAGTGGTTGAGTACCCTTGGCTCAGGGCATGATCCTGGAATTCCAGGATTGGGTCCCACATTGGGCTCCCTGCATGGAGCCTGCTTCTCCCTCTGCCTGTGTCTCTGCCTCTCTCTGTGTGTCTCTCACGAATAAGTAAATTAAACAATCTTTTTAAAAAAGGAATAATTTCCAAAGTGTCCATTCAAATCAAGAATCAGTCATATTATAAAAACTAATGTTATCATACATCACACTTACATTCTGTGAATTGCCTCTGCCTTTATGCCCATTTCAAAGAAAATAAATATAAAAATAAAAATATCATTTTATGGATTTCTTTAAAAAAAGATTTTTATTTATTTATTCATGAAAGACACAGAGAGAGACAGAGAGAAAGGCAGAGACACAGGCAGAGGGAGAAGCAGGCTCCATGCAGGAAGCCCGATGTGGGACTCGATCCCAAGACTCCAGGATCATGCCCTAGGCTGAAGGTGGTGCTAAACTGCTGAGCCACCCAGGCTGCCCCATTTTATGGATTTCTTTGGAAAACTTTATCCTACTTGTTGGCTTCTGGGATTTTTTCAGAAATGTGACTTCTTAAAATCCTATGTAATTATAGATCTTCTACCTTTCTCAATAAAGAAGATAAAGTGCACTGACTTTCAGAATATTGAGAATTTGAATATTGAATCAATGAAATAGGAAATGAGATATATTTAAAATCATCTAGAAGGGATCAAATGGTTTTTAAGCATAAAGAAAGATATTATGATAATACAATTAATGCTATTGAGATATTGTGAAGAATGTCTGTATATCTAAGAATTTGGGGATCAATGTAGAACAGAAAAAATATATACGGTGAAACAAAATTGACAGTGCTTACCTAGTACTGGGTAGAGAAGTGAACCAGTCAATTAAATTCAATTTCTTGTACTGTGAGAAGTTCATGCCTCTTATGGGAATGGATTATTAGTTTATCACAGCTTAATTTTATCAGCCATTTAAACCAATCAAATGATTCTTGTTTCAATTTCATGGTGTCTGAACAATCTGACTTCCTGAATAGAGATTTCTGAACAGAGATGATAGAGCAGCCAACATGAGTATCTTAGTTCATACAACATTATAAATCACTATGATTCACTAACTAGCCAACCTACTTAATATATGAATCTTTATGATGTTTGATATGATGAGTCCCTTAAGGATAGATTCATGCACTAAATTAATTGAGTTTGGGGTTTCCCAAGCCATTGATAGTTGACATAAAAGCAAGGCACAGTTTTTGAGTTATCCTCACCAAGCATAAGATAACCAGGCTTTTCTCAGATGCTATCCAACCTCATAATTGTCTAAACTCTTAAACACGAAGTGACAAGAACCCATTGAAGCAAATCATAGCCATTCTCTCAGATGTGACCTTAAAGAAAAGAGATATCACCCTTGTTACAAATTCTACTGTTGCTAAATCACAAACCATTCTTCATGGCATAGAACAACAAACATGTTATGATCAAGAATTCAATAGGTCAGGAATTGAGAGGCCACAGCATCTTGTTTCTTTTTCTATTGCCTCAGCTGGGAAGCTTCAAATGACTGGGAGTAGCTCCCATGCCTGAGTGCTGAAGTTATATGGAGGCATCTTCACTGAATGTTGGTCACTTGGGTTGAAATGATTTAAAGAATAGGGGCAACTGGGACTGTTGACCAGAGCACCTATAGTCAATCTCTCCCTGTGGCTTGGTATTCCAGACCATGTGTTTCCAGAAACAATATCCTATGAGAAAACATCCATAGAGTGGCCTTTCAAAGAGAATCAAAGAAAGCAGAATGGCCTTTGTTTTACCATCAGAAATCACAGTTTCACTTCTACTAAATTTAATTATTGCTTATTTATTATAAATTACTAAAGTTAATCCAGAATTCTCTTTATTTTCTCCATAGCACATCTACATATTATTACTTAATTATTTATTGTCTGTCTCTCTGTACTAAAATACAGGCTTCATGAGGACAGAAATTTTGTTGTTGTTTATCCATTGACATTTTCTCAACATTTGGCACTATCCTCACAATAAAGGGTGCTAATAAATCCTTATTGAATAAATTAGAATGAATAAATTTTATACTTCTCTTAGGTATTAAAATAAGCAGAGGTATTTAGAAAACATGAACATATTGAATTTTCAAAGCTGAAAGTTATAGTACCAAGTTGGAAATCTGTGATTATTAAAAAATGACTCACAGAACACTAAATCTATGATATGTTGCACAAAACAGGTTTCATGGTCAAGTATACTTGGGAAACACTTAATGACAGTTAATTCTTGGAAAATCACTCTACCCTTTAGCACTTAAAGACTCTGAGAAATCTTAGCATTTAAAAAAAAGTTTAATTTTATTCTAATCACTATCCTCAGTCTTACCACAAAACATCTCTATAATGGAGTACTTGCTTACCTCCTATGGAGCTATTTTTCATAGAGCACAGTTTAGTCCAACCTCTCATTGTAATTTAGTTAAAGTTGTTTCTTGATATTTAGGTGCCAGAAGCACATAAATGTGAGGACCTGCTCTCTGGAGATGTCTCAATATGGTGACATAATTCAAGCTACTTGCTTAAGTAGAGTTACTGGAAAACTCAGAACTAAAGCTGAGGCTTGTTCCTATTAGTAAAATACTCCTTTTATAATACCATGGGTTTTTCAGATTCATAGACACAACTCTACCTTGGACTCCTCATGGACAGATGGTTATTCTCTTTTTAAAACCCTTTGAGAGATACAATTTGTAATCTCCCTCAGTAGCCTGTCCCATTATTTATCAAGTCAAATTCAGATTGCAATAGGGTGGGATTCCATTCCAGAGGGAAAGCATTTTCTTTGTCTGATTTAAAATGTTCCATTAAAAGAAATAATTTACAATAATTTCACAAGCAGTTTGCACTTGTGCCTTGGCCAATAGGGTGGTGGAGCTTGGAGCAGTGTCTTCAGTATGCACTCAGTCCTTGGCACCAGGCCCTAGTTTAATGACAGTCTGAGTCCTCACACTTACAGGCCCCACCCAGTGAGGCTGCCAAGCATTTGTCATAGTCATGCACATCAGTCAGTCATGAGAATGGAATGTGAAATGGTCCAGAGTGCAGCAGACCCTGAAGGAGAGGGTTTTCCAGCTCCAAACTGCTGAATGCTTAAAGTACAATCTCTATATATTTCACTTCAGTAATATAATATGTATTAAATCATCAGATTCTCTTTTCATTTCCTCAAAGATTTTAATCCTCTACTCATTTGCATTTCTACAGATCCAGTTTGTGATCACTATCTGCCTCATCAATTGCTATGCAGCCTTTTGCAGGTTACTCAACAGAGCCAAAGTTCTCAAATCTGAGAAAATGAGGACGGTAAGTACAACTTCACTTTACTTTTATAAGAATTAAATAAGAAAACATATTTAAAAGTAGCTGACAAAATGCCTGGAACATAGTAGTTTTCAATAAATATTATTTCCTCTTTCATATAAAATCAGAATTATATTCAGATTATATTCTTTTTTTTTTTTTTAATTAATTTTTTATTAGTGTTCAATTTACCAACATACAGAATAACACCCGGTGCTCATCCCGACAAGTGTCCCCCTCAGTGCCCGTCACCACTCACCCCCACCCCCCACCCTCCTCCCCTTTCACCACTCCTAGTTCTTTTCCCAGAGTTGGAAGTCTTTATGTTCTGTCTCCCTTTCTGCTATTTCCCACACATTTCTTCTCCCTTCCCCCACATTCACCTTCACTATTATTTATATTCCCCAAATGAATGAGAACATACACTGTTTGTCCTTCTCCGATTGACTTACTTCACTCAGCATAATACCCTCCAGTTCCATCCACGTTGAAGCAAATGGTGGGTATTTGTCGTTTCTAATGGCTGAGTAATATTCCATTGTATACATAAACCACATCTTCTTTATCCATTCATCTTTCGATGGACACCGAGGCTCCTTCCACAGTTTGGCTATTGTGGACATTGCTGCTAGAAACATAGGGGTGCAGGTGTCCCGGCGTTTCATTGCTTCTGTATTTTTGGGGTAAATCCCCAACAGTGCAATTGCTGGGTCGTAGGGCAGGTCTATTTTTAACTCTTTGAGGAACCTCCACACAGTTTTCCAGAGTGGCTGCACCAGTTCACATTCCCACCAACAGTGTAAGAGGGTTCCCTTTTCTCCGCATCCTCTCCAACATTTGTTGTTTCCTGCCTTGTTAATTTTCCCCATTCTCACTGGTGTGAGGTGGTATCTCATTGTGGTTTTGATTTGTATTTCCCTGATGGCAAGTGATGCAGAGCATTTTCTCATGTGCATGTTGGCCATGTCTATGTCTTCCTCTGTGAGATTTCTCTTCATGTCTTTTGCCCATTTCATGATTGGATTGTTTGTTTCTTTGGTGTTGAGTTTAATAAGTTCTTTATAGATCTTGGAAACTAGCCCTTTATCTGATACATCATTTGCAAATATCTTCTCCCATTCTGTAGGTTGTCTTTGAGTTTTGTTGACTGTATCCTTTGCTGTGCAAAAGCTTCTTATCTTGATGAAGTCCCAATAGTTCATTTTTGCTTTTGTTTCTTTTGCCTTCGTGGATGTATCTTGCAAGAAGTTACTGTGGCCGAGTTCAAAAAGGGTGTTGCCTGTGTTCTCCTCTAGGATTTTGATGGAATCTTGTCTCACATTTAGATCTTTCATCCATTTGAGTTTATCTTTGTGTATGGTGAAAGAGAGTGGTCTAGTTTCATTCTTCTGCATGTGGATGTCCAATTTTCCCAGCACCATTTATTGAAGAGACTGTCTTTCTTCCAATGGATAGTCTTTCCTCCTTTATCGAATATTAGTTGACCATAAAGTTCAGGGTCCATTTCTGGGTTCTCTATTCTGTTCCATTGATCTATGTGTCTGTTTTGTGCCAGTACCACACTGTCTTGATGACCACAGCTTTGTAGTACAACCTGAAATCTGGCATTGTGATGCCCCCAGATATGGTTTTCTTTTTTAAAATTCCCCTGGCTATTCGGGGTCTTTTCTGATTCCACACAAATCTTAAAATAATTTGTTCTAACTCTCTGAAGAAAGTCCATGGTATTTTGATAGGGATTGCATTAAACGTGTAAATTGCCCTGGGTAACATGGACATTTTCACAATATTAATTCTGCCAATCCATGAGCATGGAATATTTTTCCATCTCTTTGTGTCTTCCTCAATTTCTTTCAGAAGTGTTCTATAGTTTTTAGGGTATAGATCCTTTACCTCTTTGGTTAGGTTTATCCCTAGGTATCTTATGCTTTTGGGTGCAATTGTAAATGGGATTGACTCCTTAATTTCTCTTTCTTCAGTCTCATTGTTAGTGTATAGAAATGCCATTGATTTCTGGGCATTGATTTTGTATCCTGCCACGCTACCAAATTGCTGTATGAGTTCTAGCAATCTTGGGGTGGAGGTTTTTGGGTTTTCTATGTAGAGTATCATGTCATCGGCGAAGAGGGAGAGTTTGACTTCTTCTTTGCCAATTTGAATGCCTTTAATGTCTTTTTGTTGTCTGATTGCTGAGGCTAGGACTTCCAGTACTATGTTGAATAGCAGTGGTGAGAGTGGACATCCCTGTCTTGTTCCTGATCTTAGGGGAAAGGCTCCCAGTGCTTCCCCATTGAGAATGATATTTGCTGTGGGCTTTTCGTAGATGGCTTTTAAGATGTCGAGGAAAGTTCCCTCTATCCCTATACTCTGAAGAGTTTTGATCAGGAATGGATGCTGTATTTTGTCAAATGCTTTCTCTGCATCTAATGAGAGGATCATATGGTTCTTGGTTTTTCTCTTGCTGATATGATGAATCACATTGATTGTTTTACGAGTGTTGAACCAGCCTTGTGTCCCGGGGATAAATCCTACTTGGTCATGGTGAATAATTTTCTTAATGTGTAGTTGGATCCTATTGGCTAGTATCTTGTTGAGAATTTTTGCATCCATGTTCATCAGGGATATTGGTCTGTAATTCTCCTTTTTGGTGGGGTCTTTGTCTGGTTTTGGAATTAAGGTGATGCTGGCCTCATAGAACGAATTTGGAAGTACTCCATCTCTTTCTATCTTTCCAAACAGCTTTAGTAGAATAGGTATGATTTCTTCTTTAAACGTTTGATAGAATTCCCCTGGGAAGCCATCTGGCCCTGGGCTCTTGTGTCTTGGGAGGTTTTTGATGACTGCTTCAATTTCCTCCCTGGTTATTGGCCTGTTCAGGTTTTCTATTTCTTCCTGTTCCAGTTTTGGTAGTTTGTGGCTTTCCAGGAATGCGTCCATTTCTTCTAGATTGCCTAATTTATTGGCGTATAGCTGTTCATAATATGTTTTTAAAATCGTTTGTATTTCCTTGGTGTTGGTAGTGATCTCTCCTTTCTCATTCATGATTTTATTAATTTGAGTCTTCTCTCTCTTCTTTTTAATAAGGTTGGCTAATGGTTTATCTATCTTATTAATTCTTTCAAAGAACCAACTCCTGGTTCTGTTGATCTGTTCCACAGTTCTTCTGGTCTCAATTTCGTTGAGTTCTGCTCGAATTTTAATTAACTCTCTTCTTCTGCTGGGCGTAGGGTCTATCTGCTGTTTCATTTCAAGCTCCTTTAAGTGTAAGGTTAGCTTTTGTATTTGAGTTCTTTCCAGTTTTTGAATGGATGCTTGTATTGCGATGTATTTCCCCCTTAGGACTGCTTTTGCTGCATCCCAAAGATTTTGAACGGTTGTATCTTCATTGTCATTAGTTTCCATGAATCTTTTTAATTCTTCCTTAATTTCCTGGTTGACCCTTTCATCTTTTAGCAGGATGGTCCTTAGCCTCCACGTGTTTGACGACCTTCCATACTTTTTGTTGCGATTCAATTCCAATTTCAAGGCATTATGGTCTGAGAATATGCAGGGGACGATCCCAATCTTTTGGTATCGGTTCAGACCCGATTTGTGTCCCAATATGTGGTCTATTCTGGAGAAAGTTCCATGTGCACTTGAGAAGAATGTGTATTCAGTTGAGTTTGGATGTAAAGTTCTGTAGATATCTGTGAAATCCATCTGGTCCAGTGTCTCATTTAAAGCTCTCGTTTCTTTGGAGATGTTGTGCTTAGAAGACCTATCGAGGGTAGAAAGAGCTAGATTGAAGTCACCAAGTATAAGTGTATTATTATCTAAGTATTTCTTCACTTTGGTTATTAATTGGTTTAAATATTTGGCAGCTCCCACATTCGGGGCATATATATTGAGGATTGTTAAGTCCTCTTGTTGGATAGATCCTTTAAGTATGAGATAGTGTCCCTCTTCATCTCTCACTACAGTCTTTGGGGTAAATTTCAGTTTATCTGATATAAGGATGGCTACCCCTGCTTTCTTTTGAGGACCATTTGAATGGAGAATGGTTCTCCAACCTTTTATTTTCAAGTTGTAGGTGTCCTTCTGTCTAAAATGAGTCTCTTGTAGACAGCAAATAGATGGGTCCTGCTTTTTTATCCAGTCTGAAACCCTGCGCCTTTTGATGGGGTCATTAAGCCCGTTCACGTTCAGAGTTACTATTGACAGATATGAGTTTAGTGTCATCATGATATCTATTTAGTCCTTGTTCCAGTGAACTTCTTCTTAAAGGGGAATTTTAAGAGTCCCCCTTAAAATTTCTTGCAGAGCTGGTTTGGAGGTCACATATTCTCTCAGTTCCTGCCTGTCTTGGAAGCTCTTTATCTCTCCTTCCATTTTGAATGAGAGCCTTGCTGGGTAAAGTATTCTTGGTTGCATATTCTTCTCATTTAGGACCCTGAATATATCCTGCCAGCCCTTTCTGGCCTGCCAGGTCTCTGTGGAGAGGTCTGCTGTTACCCTGATACTCCTTCCCATAAAAGTCAGGGATTTCTTGTCTCTTGCTGCTTTGAGGATCTTGTCTTTATCTTTGGAATTTGCAAGCTTCACTATTAAATGTCGAGGTGTTGAACGGTTTTTATTGATTTTAGGGGGATCTCTCTATTTCCTGGATCTGAATGCCTGTTTCCCTTCCCAGATTAGGAAAGTTTTCAGCTAGGATTTGTTCAAATACATATTCTGGCCCTCTGTCCCTTTCGGCGCCCTCGGGAACCCCAATTAAACGTAGGTTTTTCTTCCTCAGGCTGTCGCTTATTTCCCTTAATCTGTCTTCATGGTCTCTTAATTGTCTGTCTCTTTTTTCCTCAGTTTCCCTCTTTGCCATCAACTTGTCTTCTATGTCACTCACTCGTTCTTCCACCTCGTTAACCCTTGTCGTTAGGACTTCTAGTTTGGATTGCATCTCATTCAATTGATTTTTAATTTCTGCCTGATTGGATCTAAATTCTGCAGTCATGAAGTCTCTTGAGTCTTTTATGCTTTGTTCTAGAGCCACCAGTAGCTGTATAACAGTGCTTCTGAACTGGCTTTCTGACATTGAATTGTAATCCAGATTTTGTAACTCTGTGGGAGAGAGGACTTTTTCTGATTCTTTCTTTTGAGGTGAGGTTTTCCTTCTAGTCATTTTGCTCAGTGCAGAGTGGCCAAAAACAAGTTGTATTGGGAAAAGGAGAATAAAAGAGGAGAGAAAGAAGGAAAGAAAGAAGAAAAAGAAAAAAAAGGAAGAAAAAAAGGAAAAAAGAGAAGAAAAAGAGAAAGAAAAAGAAAGAGGTGAAAAAAAGGGGTGGGGGAAGCAATCAGGAATCAAAAAGAAAAAAAAGAAAAAAGAAAAGAAAAAAAAAACCCACAGAGGAGTATCTTCAGATTCTGTATACTTAAGTCCCTTGACTTCCTTCCCCTGGAACTGGTCGGTCTCGCAGGTCTTCTGGGGGAGGGGCCTGTTGTGCTGATTTTCAGGTGTTAACACTTGGGGGAGCTGCTCCGCTCCCTGCCTGGTGCAGGGCTCAGTGGGGGTTGTTTACCCCGTGAGGCCCCTGGAGGAACCGCCCCTGTGGCTTCAGCAGCTCCGGAAACCTGGCTTCAGCCCCCGCAGGAACTGCGGAGAGCAGAGAGGGGAGCTCTCCGCCTGCAGGGCCTGGAGGCTCGGGGGCGGGGCCGCTGATCCGCTCAGCTCGGGGCAGGAGCGTCCTTGCTGTCCTGGGCCCTCCCGGCCTCTGCCTGTCCCGGGGGAGGCCGGATCCTGGGCTGTGTCCCGGCGCCCTGTGCTCCCGCCTGCGCTGTTGGATTCGCGCTCCCGGTGGCGCAGCCGCCTCTCCGCGGAGCCGCCGCCCGAGCCCCTCGGAGCTGTTCCCGGGGCCGCGCAGCCCCCTCCGCACGGAGCCTCTTCTGCGGGAGCCGCCGCCGCCGAGCTGCTCCCGGAGCAGCGCAGCCCCCTCCGCGGAGCCGCCGCCCGAGCCCTCCGAGCTGCTCCGGGTCCCGCCGTGCGCTGCAGCCCTTAGGGAGCTCGGCGCACTCTCCTGCGCGCGCCGCAGGTGCCTGTTAGTGTCCCCGGGAGCCCGAGGGCATCCCCGCCCTCCCGGGTCCTGCTCCAACTCCCTGCGGGCCCCTTTCCGCCCGGGAAGGTTGGTGCAGCTCCTGCTCCTCCGGGACGGGGCTCTCCTGTCCTGGGGACACTCGCCCTGGCCTCAGCCCGGCTCCTCGCGGGGCCCCTCCCCCTTGGAGGCCTTTTGTGTCTTTATTTCTTTTTCCCCCGTCTTCCTACCTTGATAGAAGCGCGAACTCTTCTCACTGTAGCGTTCCAGCTGGTCTCTCTTTAAATCTCAGGCCGAATTCGTAGATTTTCAGGATGATTTGAAGGTTTTCTAGGTAATTTGGTGGGGACAGGTGATTTGGGGACCCTACACTTCCTCCATCTTGCCCCTCCCCGTTCCCTACCCCTAACCTTAATCCTATCCTATACCGTAAGCCTAACCCTAACCCTAACCGTAACCCTAACCAGTACCGTTACCCTAACCGTAACCCTAAACCCAACCCTAACCCTAAACCTAACCACCACCGTAACCCTAACCCTAACCCTAACCCTAAACTTAACCCAAAACTGTACCATAACCCTAACCCTAACACTTACCCTAAACCTAACCATAGCCTCTTCCGTCACCGTAACCTTAACTCTTACCGTATCCCTAACCCTAACCCTAACCCTAACCTGTACCGTAACCCTACCACTAACCCTAAACCTAACCCATACAGTAACCCTAAACCTAACCATAACCCTAACTTGTACCATAAACCTAACCCTAAACCTAAACCTATTGCTAACCAGTACCATAACCGTAACCCTAACCCGAACCCTAAACTGTACAGTAAGCATAACCCTAACCCAAACCATACCTGTACCGCAACCCTAAACCTAACCCTAACCCTAAACCTAACCCTGACTATAACCTGTACGGTAACCCTACCCCTAACCATAACCCTAAAACCTAACCCTAAACCTAACCCCAACCCTAACCCTAACCCTAAACCTAACCCTAACCTGTACCGTAACACTAACCCTAACCCTAACCCTAACCTAACCCTAACCCTAACCCTAACTTGTACCGTAAACCTAACACTAAACCTAACCCTTCCCTGAACCGTAACCCTAACCCTAACACTACCCGTAACCCTTACCCACAGCTGTACCGCAACCCTAACCCTAACCGTAACCCTTACCTGTACCGTAACACTAAACCTAACCCTAAACCTAAGCTGTACCGTAAACCTAACACTAAAATTAACCTTTACCGTAACCTGTACCGAAACCCTAACACTAACCCTAACCCTAACCATAAACTGTACCGTAACCCTAACTCTAAATCTAACCTCTATGGCTAACCTAACCCTAACACTAACCCTAACCCTAACACTAACCCTAACCCCAACATGTACCATAAAACTAACCCTAACCCTAACCCTAACCCGAACCTAAACCTAAACCCCACATGTACCGTAACCCTCACCCAAACCTAACCCTAACCCTAACCTTAACACTAACCTGTACCGTAACCAAACCCTTACCCTCACCCTAACCTGTACCATAACCCTAACCCTCACCCTAACACTAACCCTACCTGTAACCCTAAACCACACCGATACGGCAATCCTAACCCTAACACTAACCCTAACCCTACCTTAAAACTTACCTGTACCGTAACACTAACCCTAACCCTAAACCTAACCCTACCCTGAACCTTAACCCTAACCCTAACCCTAACCGTACCCATAACCCTAACCCACAATCTACTACAACTCTAACCGTAACCCTAACCCTAACCGTAACCCTTTCCTGTACAGTAACACTAACCCTAACCCTAAACCTAAGCTGTACCGCAATCCTAAACCTAACCCTAAACCTAAACTTACCCTAACCTGTACCTAAACCCTATCCCTAAACCTAACCGTAACCTGTACCATAAACCTACCCCTAACTTTAAACCTAACCTGTACCCTAACCCTAATCTAAATCTAACCTCTATGGCAAACCTAAACCTAACCCTAACCCTAACCCTAACACTAACACTAACCCCAACATGTACTGTAACACTAACCCTAACCCTAACCCTAAACCTAACCCTAACCTGTACCGTAAACCTAACCCTTACCCTCACCCTAACCTGTACCGTAACCCTAACCCTAACCCTAACCCTAACCGTAAACATACCCGTAACCCTAAACCACACCTGTACGGCAACCCTAACCCTAACCCTAACAGTAACCCTAACACTAACCCTAACCGTAAATCTTACCTGTACTGTAACACTATCCCTAACCCTAAACGTAACCGAAACCATAACTTGTACCGTAACCCTAACCCTAACCTGTACCGTAAACCTAAACCTAACCCTAACCCTAACCCTAAACTCTACTGAGACCCTAACCATAATCCTAACGCTAACCCAAACCTGTACCGTAACCCTAACCCTAACCCTAACCCTAAACCTAAAGTGTACAATAACCCTAACACTAACACTGACCCTAAACCTAAACCTAACCTATACTGTAACCCTAACCCTAACCCTAAACCTAACCTTAAACCTAACCTATACCGAAAACCTAACCCTAACCCTAACCCTAACCTGTACCTTAACCATAACCCTAAACCTAACCATAACCCTAACCCTAACACTAACCTGTACCGTAACCCTAACCCTAACACTAACCCTAACCCTAAATTGTATCGTAACCCTAAACCTACCCTAACACTAACCCTACACTATACCGTATCCCTAACCCTAAACCTAACCTTTACCTGAACCGTAACCCTAATCCTAACCTTAACCCTAACTCTAACCTAACCTGTACCCTAACCCTAAACATAATCCTAACCTCTATGGCAAACCTAACCCTAAACCTAACACTAACCCTAACCCTAAACCTAACCTGTACAGTAACACTAACCCTAACACTAAGCAAAACCATAAACGTATCCCTAACTTGTACTGTAACCCTAACCGTAAACCTAACTCAAACCCTAAGTGTAACCCTAACATCTACCATAACCGTAAACCTTACCCTAAACCTAACCCTAACTCTAACCTGTACCGGAACCCTAACCATACACCTAACCCTAACCGCAACACTAACCCTTACCTTTACCGTAACCATACCACTAACGGTAAACCTAACCTGTACCGTAACCCTAACGCTAACACTAACAGTAACCCTAAACTTAATCCTAACCTGTAACGTAATTCTACCCTACCTCTCAACCTAACCGTAACTTGTACCGTAACCCTAACCCTAACACTAACCTGTACCGTAACCCTAAACCTAACCCTAAACCTAAACCTAACCGGTACCATAACCCTAACCCTAATCCTAACAGTAACCCTAACCTTAACCCTAACCTATACCGCAAACCTAACCCAACCTCTAAACCTAACCTTAACCTGTTCCGTAAAACTAAACCTAAGCATAACCCTAACCATACCTGTACGGTAACCCTAAACCTAAACCTAAAGCTAACCAGTACTATAACCCTAACCCTAACCCTAACAGTAACGCTAAACTTAAACCTAACCTGTACCGTAACCCTAACCCTAACCCTAACCCTAACTTTAATGCTACCCTATAATGTAACCCTAACCCTAAGCCTAACCGTAACCCTATCCTGTACCGTTACCCTACCCTTAAACCTAAACCCAACCCTAACCCTAACCCTAACTACTATGGTAACCCTAACCCTAACACTTAACCTAAACTTAACCCTAAACTGTACCGTAACCCTAACCCTAAAGCTAAACCTAAACCTCACCCTAAACTGTACCATATCCCTAACCCTAACCCTAAGCCTAACTCTAACCCTAACCTGTACTCTAACCCTAACCCTAACCTTAACCCTAACTCTAAACCTAACCTGTACTCTAACCCTAACTATATATCTAACCTCCATGGCAAACATAACCCTAACCCTAATCCTAACACTAAACCTAACCCTAACCAGTACCATAACCCTAACCTTAACCCTAACCCTAAACCTAAACCTAAACTGTACAATAACCCTAAGCCGAAGCCTAACCCTAACCCTAAACTTAAACCTAAAACCAACCTGTACCATAACCCTCACCCTAAACCAAACGCAAACCCTAACACTAACCCTAAACAGTACAGTAACCCTAATCCTTACCCTCACCGCAACCTGTACCATAACCCGTACCCTAACCCTACCCGTAACCCTAAAGCACAACTATACGGCAACCCTAACCCTAACCCTAACCCTAACCCTAACCGTAACACTTACCTGTACCGTAACACTAACCCTAACCCTAAACCTAACCAGTACCTAAACTTAAACCTAACCTGAAACTAACCTGTACCGTAACCCTAAACCCACCCTTACCTAACCCTAAACTGTACCAAAACCCTAAACCTTTCCCTAAATCTAACCTGTACCGTAACCCTAACCCTAACCCTAAGCTGTACCGTAACCCTAACAATAACCCTCACCATAACCTCTACCGTAACCATAACCCTAAACCTATCCCTACCTGTAACCACAACCCACACCTGTACGGCAACCCTAACCCTAACCCTAACTCTAACCGTAACCGTAACACTTACCTGTACCGTAACACTAACCCTAACCCTAAACATAACCTGTACCGTAATTCTAACCCTAAAACTAACCCTAAACTGTACCCTAACCCTAAACCTAACCCTAACCCTAACCCTACCCTGTTCCGTAACCCTAAAACTAACCCTAACATGTACCGTAACCCTAACCCTCACCTTAACCCTAAATCTAAACCTACCCTGTCCCCTAATCCTAACAGAAACCCTCACCTCTATGGCAAACTTAACCCTAAACCTAACACTAAACCTAACCCTAACCTGTATCGTAACACTAACCCTAACCATAACCCTAAACCTGACCCTAAACCTAACGTTAACCCTAACCCTAACGCTAAACGTAAGCATAATCCTAACCTGTACCGTAACCCTAACCCTAACTCTAACCCTAACACTAACCCTACCCGTAAACCTAACCCACAACTGTACCGCAACCCTAACCCTAACCCTAACCCTGACCCTAACCGTAACCCTTACCTGTACCGTAACCCTAACCCTAATCTAAACTTAACCGGTACCGTAACCCAACCCTAAAAGTAACCCTAACCTTAACTCTAAACTGTACCGTAACCCTAACCCTATCCTTAACCTAACCCTAACCTGTTCCATAACCCTAACCCTAAACCTAATCCTTACCCTAACCATAACCATAACCTGTACCCTAACCCTAACCCTAACCCTAAACCTAACCGGTACAGTAACCCTAAACCTAACCCTAACCCTAACCATAACACTAACACTAAAGTAAACCGAAACTGTACTGTAACCCTAACCCTAAAGCTAAACCTAACCCTATCCTAACCTGTACCGTAACCATAACACTAACTCTAACCCTAACACTAACCCTACCCGTAACCCTAACCCACAACTGTACCGCAACCCTAACCATAACCGTAAACCTGACCCTAACTGTAACCCGTACCTGTACCGTAACCCTAACCCAAACCCTAAGCCTAACCGGTACCACAACCCTAACCCTAACAGTAAACCTAAACCTAACGCTAACCTGTACCGTAACCCTAAACCTACCCCTTAACCTAACCCTAACCTGTTCCGTAACCCAAACCCTAACCCCAACCCTAAGCCTAACCATAACCGTAACCTGTACCCTAACCCTAACCCTAACCCTAAACCTAACCTGTACCGTAACCCTAAACCTAACCCTAACCCTAAACCTAAACTGAACCGTAACCCTAACCCTAACCCTAACCCTCACCTAACCTGTACCGTAAACCTAACCCTAACCCTAACCCGACCCGTAACCATAACCCACACCTGTACTGCAACCCTAAACCTAACCCTAACCCTAACCCTAACCCTAACCGTAACCTGTACCGTAACATTAACCCTAACCATAACCCTAAACCTTACTCTAAACCTAACATCATCCCTAACTCTAATCCTAACCCTTACCGTAACCATAAACCTAACCTGTACAATAACCCTAACCGTAACCCTAAACCCAACCTTAAGCATAACCTTAACGACTTCCGTAAACCTAACCCTAACACTAACACTAACACTAAACCTAAGCTCTCCCGCAACCCTAAACCTAACCCTAATCCTGACCCTATCCTAACCCTAACCTGTGCGGTAACCCTAACCATAACCCAAACCGTAAACCTAACCCTAACCTGTACCATAACCCTAACCCTAAGCCTAATGCTAACCTGTACCATAACCCTAACCTTAACCCTCACCGTAACCTTAACCCTAACCCTAACCCTTCCTGTATTGTAACCATACCCCTAACCGTAACCGTAACCTGTACCGTAACCTGAAACCTAAACCTTACCCTAACCCTAACCGTAACCCTTCCCGTAACTCTAACCCACGACTGTACCTCACCCCTATCCATAACCCTACCCTAACCCTAATCATAACCCTTACCTGTACCGTAACACTTATACTAAACCTAAACCTAACCAGTACTGGAACCCTAAACCTAACCCTAAAATTAACCCTTACCCTAACCTTACTGTAACCCTAACACTAACCCTAACTTGTACCGCAACCCTAACCCTAACCCTAACCCTAACATGTAGCGTAACCATAACCCAAACCTAACCCAACCCTGACCCGTAAAACTTACCCTAACCCCAAGCCTACCCGTAACCCTAAACGACAACTGTACCGCAACCCTAACCATGACCCTAACCGTAACTCTAACCCTAACCGTAACCCTTACCTGTTACGTAACACTAACCCTAAACCTAAACCTGTACCTAACCCTAATCTGTACTGTAACCCTAACACTAACCCTAACCCTAACCTGTACCGAAACCCTAACCCAAACCCAAACCTATACCGTAACACTAACCCTAAACCTAAACTGTACCGTAACCCTACACCTAACCCTAACCGTAACCTGTACCGTAACCCTAACCCTAACACTAACCCTAAACCTAAATTGGTCCGTCACCCTAAACCTAACCCTAACCATAAACCTACCCTGTACCGCAACCCTAACCATAGCCCTTACGTGTACCATAACCCTAACCCTAATCTTAACCCTAACTCTAAACCTAACCTGTACCCTAATACTAACCCTAACCCTAAACTCTATGGCAAACCTACCCCTAACCCTAACACTAACTCTAACCCTAACCTGTACCGTAACACTAACACTAACACTGACCCAAAACCTTACCCTAAACCTAAACATAACCCTAACCCTAACCCTAACCCTAACCCTAACCCTAACTGTAAACGTATCCCAACCTGTACCGTAACCCTAACCGTAACCCTAAAAACAACCCTAAGCCTAACCCTAACCACTTCCATAACCATAACCCTAACCCTAACACTAACCCTAACACTAACGCTAACTTTAACGTATACCGTAACCCTAACGCTAACCCTAAACCTAACCTTAACCCTAAACTTAACCTTAACCCTAACCGTAAGACTAACCCTAACACTAACCCTTACCCTAACCATTATCTGTACCGTAACCATACCCCTAACCATACCCCTAACCTGTTACATAACCCTAACCCTAACCCTTACACTAAACCTAACCCTAAACTTAACCTGTACCGTAACCCTAACCCTAACCCTAAAACTAACACTAACCCTAACCTGTACCGTACCACTAACCCTAACTCTAAACCTAAAACAAACTTGTACCATAAACCTAACCCTAACCCAAAACCTACACCTAACCCTAACCTGTACCGTAACCCTAAACCTAACCCTAACCCTAACCTAACGCTAACCTATACTGTAACACTAATCCTAAACCTAACTGTAACCTTAACTTGTACCGTATACCTAAACCTAACCCTAACCCTAACCATAACTCTAACACTAACCTGTACCGTAACTCTACCACTAAACCTAAACCTAACCTGTACTGTAAAACTATCCCTAACCCTAATCCTAAACCTAACACTAACCTGTGCCGTAACACTAAACCTAAACCTAAACCTAAACCTAACCAAAACTTGTACCATAACCATAGCACTAACCCTAACCCTAACTCTATGCTGTACCGTAACCCTAACCCTAACCCTAACCCTAAACCTAACCCTAAACCTAAATCTAACCCTAACACTAACCGTAACTTTGACGTGTACCGTAACCATAACGCTAACCCTAAACCTAACCTTAACCCTAACCTTAACCTTAACCCTAACCGTAAGACTAACCCTAACCCTAAACCTCAACCCTAAACCCGTAACCCTAACCTGTAACATAACCCTAAGCCTTACCCTAAACCTAACCCTAAACCTAACCTGTACCGTAACCCTAACCCTAACCCTAAACCTAACACTAACCCTAACCTGTACCGTACCACTAACCGTAACCCTAAACTTAAACCTAACTTGTACCATAAACCTAAACCTAACCCAAAACCTACCCCTACCCCTAACCTGTACAGTAACCCTAAACCTAACCCTAACCCTAACCACAACTCTAACACTAACCTGTTCCGTAACCCTACCACTAAACCTAAACCTAACGTCTACTGTAAAACTATCCCTAAACCTAACCCTAACACTAACCTGTACCGTAAGCCTAACCTAAACCTAAACCTAACCAAAACTTGTATCATAACCATAGCACTAACCCTAACCCTAACCCTATGCTCTACCGTAACCCTAACCCTAACCCTAACCCTAACCCTAACCTGTACCGTAACCCTAAACCTAACCCTATCCCTCACCCTCACCTGTACCGTAACACTAAAGCTAACCCTAACCCTAACCCTAACCTGTACCGTAACCCTAAAACTAACGCTAACGTAACCATAACCTCTACCGTAACCCTAACCCTAACCTTACACTAAACCTTACCTGTATGGTAACCCTAAACCTACCCCGAACCTGATACCCTAACCCTAAAACTATCCTCAAACCTAAACTGTACCGTAACCCTAACCCTACCCCTAAACCTAACCCTAACATGTACCGTAACCCTAAACCTACTGTTAACCCTAACCTGTACCTTAACCCTAAACCTAACCTTAACCCTAACCCTAATGTAACCTATACACTTACCATAACCCTAAAACTAACCATTACAATAACTTGTACCGTAACCCTAACCCCAAACCTAACCATAACCTGTACCGTAACCCTAACACTTACCCTGACCTTAACCCTAAACCTAACCTGTACCGTAACCCTAACCCTAACCCTAACCCTAACCCTAACCCTAAACCTAACCCTAACCCTAATTCTAACACTAACCCTAACGCTAAACCTAACCCTAACCCTTACATGTACCGTAACCATACCCCTAAACGTAACCCTAAACTGTACCGTAACCCTAACACTAACCCTAACCCTAACCCTAACCCTAGCCCTAACCCTAACCCTAACCCTAACGCTAACCCTAACCCTAACACTAACCTGTACCATAACCCTAACCCTAACTCTAACCCTAAGTTAAGTTGTATCATCACCCTAATCCTAAACCTAACACTAACCCTACACTCTACTGTAACCCTAACCCTAACCCTAACCTGTACCGTAACCCTAACCCTAACCTTAACCCTAAATATAAACATAACCTGTACCCTAACAGTTACCCTAACCCTAACATCTATGGCCAACCTATCCCTAACCCTAACACTAACCCTAACACTAAACCTAACCCGAAACCTTACCTTAAACCTAACCTGTACCGTAAACCTAAACCTAGGCCTAACCCTAACCCTAACCCTAAACTGTACCGTAACACTAACCCGAACCCTCACCCTAAACCTAACCCTGACACTAAAATGTACGGTAACCCTAACCATAACCATAACCCTAACCCTAACCCTAACACTAACCCTAACCCTAAGCCTAAACCTAACCCGAAACCTTAACTTAAACCTAACCTGTACCATAAACCTAACCCTAAGCCTAACCCTAAACCTAACCCTAAACTGTACCGAAACACTAACCCGAACCCTCACCCTAAACCTAACCCTGACATAAACTGTACGGTAACCCTAACCATAACCATAACCATAACCATAACCCTAACCCTAACCGGAACGGTAACCCTAACCGTAACCCTAACCCTAACATGTACCGCAACCGTAACCCTAACCCTAACCCTAACATGTACGGAAAACCTAACCCTAACCCTCACCCTCACCTGTACCATAAACGTAACACAAAACCTAAACCTATCACTAACCCTAACCTAACACTAACCCTAAACCTAACCTGTACCATAACCCTACCCTTAACCCTAACCCTAACCTTAACCTAACCCTAACCCTAAACTTAACTGCAACACTAACCTGTACTGTAACCGTAACCGTTACCCTAAACCAACCGTAAACTTAACCCTAAACATACCGTAACCCTAACCCTAACTGCTAACCCTAACCCTAACAATTCCCTGTACCGTACCCATACCCCTAACCGTAAACCTAACCTCTACCGTAACCCTAACCCTAACCCTAACCCTAATGCTAACCTGTACCGTAACCCTAACGCTAATCCTATCAGTACCGTAACCCTAACTCTAACCCTACCCCTAAACCTAACCTGTAGGGTAACCCTAAACCAAACCCTAACCCTAACCCTACCTTGCATCATAACCATAAATCTAACCCTAAACCTAACCCTACCCTGTACCGTAACCCTAACCATAACCCTAACACTAACCCTAACGCTAACCAGTACAGTACCCTAACACTAACCCTATCCCTACCCTGTACCATAACCCTAAACCTAACCCGAACACTAACACTAACCTCTAAGGCAAACCTAACCCTAAATCTAAGACTAACCCTAACCCTAACCTGTACCGTAACACTAACCCTAAACCTAACCCAAACCCTAACCCTAAGCATAACCTGTACCAAAAACCTAACTCTAACCCTAACCCTAACCCTAAACTCTACCGTAACCATCACCCTAAATCTAACCCTAACCTGTACCGTAACCCTATGCTAACCCGACCCGTAAACCTAACGCACACCTGTACGGCAAACCTAAACCTTACCCTAACCCTAACCCTAACTGAAACCCTAACCGAAACCCTTACATGTACCGTAACACTAACCCTAACCCTAAACCTAACCTGTACCGTAACCCTAAACCTAACCCTAACTGTAAAACTAACCTGTTCTTAGCCCTAAACCTAAACCTAACCCTAACCTGTACCATAACCCTAACCCTAAAAATAACCCTAACCCTAAATTGTATCGTAAACCTAACCCTAACCCTAACCCTAACCCTAACCCTAACCCTAACCCACCCTGTACCGTAAACCTAAGACTAACCCTAACCTAGGTCTAAACCTAACCTGTACCATAACCCTAACCATAACCCTAAACTCTATGGCAAACACAACCCTAACCCTAACACTAACCATAACCCTAGCCTGTACCATAACACTAACCCTAATCCTAAACCTGACCCTAACACTAATCCTAATCCTAACCCTAAACTTTAGAGTAACCCTACCCTAACCCTAACCCTAAACCTAACGCTAACCTATAACTTAACCCTAACCCTAAACCTAACTGTAACACTAACGTGTAACGTAACCCTAACCCTAACACTAACCCTAACCTTAAACCCAAACTGTACCATAAACATAAACCTAACCCTAACATGTACCGTAACACTAACCCTAACCCTAAAACTAACCATAACCTGTACCGTAACCCTAAGCATAACCCTATCCCTAAAATGTACCGTAATGCTAACACTAACACTAACCCTAAACCTAAACCTAACTTGTAATGTAACCGTAACCCTAACGCTAAACCTAACCCAACCCTGTACCATACACCTACCCATAACCCAAACCCACAAGAGTACCGCAATCCTAAATCTAACCCTAACCCTAACACTAACTCTAACGGTAACCCTTACCTGTACCGTAACACTAAACCTAACCCTAAACCTAAACCTAACACTAACCTGTACCGAAAACCTAACCCAAACCCTAAAGTATACCGTAACCCTACCCCTAACCCTAACACTAACCCTAACACTACTTGTACCGTATACCTAAACCTAACCATAAACCTAACCCTACCCTGTACCGTAAACCTAAACCTAACCCTAACCCTAAGCTGTACCATAACCCTAACCCTGACCTTAACCGTAACTCTAAACATAACCTGTACCCTCAAGTAAACCTAACCCTAACATCTATGGCAAACCTAACCCTAACCCTAAACTAACCCTAACCCTAACCCTAACCCTAAACTGTACCGTAACACTAACCCTAACCCTAAACCTAATGCTAACCCCTTCCACAACCCTAACCCTAACCGGGACGGTAACCCTAACCGTAACCCTAACCCTACCCTGAACCACAACCGTAACCCTAACCCTAAACCTAACCTGTACGGTAACCCTAACCCTAACCCTCACCCTAACCTGTACCATAAACCTAACACTAAACCTAAACCTATCCCTAACCCTAACCTTAACACTACCCTAAACCTAACCTGTACCGTAACCCTACCCTTAACCGTAACCCTAACCTGACCTAACCCTAACAATAACCCTAACCGTAAACCTACCTGTACCGTAACAGTAACCGTTATCCTAAACCCAACCCTAAACTTAACCCTAAACTGTACCGTAACACTAACCCTAACCCTAACCCTAATCCTAAACTGTACCGTAACCGTAACCCTAACCCAAACCCTAATGCTAACCTCTACCGCAACCCTAATGCTAACCCTAACCCTAACCCTAACCTGTACAATAACCCTAAACCTAACCCTAAACCTAACCCTACCCTAACCTAACCATAACACTAACCCTAAATCTAAACGTAACCCTAACTAGTACCGTAACACTAAACCTAACCCTAACCCTAAACCTAACAATAACCTGTACCGTAACTGTAACCCTAATCCTAACCCAAACCCGAAACCTAACCCTAACTTGTACCGTAACCCTAACCCTTAATCTAACCCTAATGCTAGCATGTGGAAACTCTAACCCTAACCCTAACCTGTACGGCAACCCTAAACCTCACCCTAAACCTAACCCTAAACTGTACGGAAACCCTAACCCTAACCTTAACCCTAACCTGTACCGCAACCCTAACCCTAACCCTAACCTAAACCTAACCCTAAACTGTATGGTAACCCTTACCTTAACCCTAACCCTAACCTGTATCATAAACTTAACACTAAATCTAACCCTAACCCTAAAGTGTACCGTCACCCTAACCCTAACCCTAACCTGTACCGACCCTAACACTAACCTTATCCCTACCCTGTACCGTAACCCTAAACCTACCCTAACCCAAACCCTAACCTGTACCATAAACCTAAACCTTACCCTAACCATAACACTAAACCTAACCTGTACCCTAACCCTAACACTAACCCTAACCTCTAAGGCAAACCTAACCCTAAATCTAACACTAACCCTAAACCTAACCTGTACGGTAACACTAAACCTAACCCGAACCCAAACCCTAACCCTAAACATAACCTGTACCATAAAACTAACTCTAACCCTAACCCTAACTCTAACCCTAACCCTAAACTGTACCGTAACCATCACCTTAAATCTCACCCTAACCTGTACCGTAACCCTACCCTAACCGTACCCGTAAACCTAACCCACACCTCTACGGCAAACCTAAACCTTACCCTAACCCTAACGCAAACCGAAACCCTAACCATAAAACTTACGTGTACCGTAACACTAATCCTAACCCTAAACCTAACCTGTACCGTAACCCTAAACCTATACCTAACTGTAAATCTAACCTATACCGTAACCCTAACCTTAAAACTAACCCTAACCTGTACTGTTACCCTAACCCTAAAACTAACCCTAACCCTAAATTGTATCGTAACCCTAACCCTAACCCTAACCCTACCCTGTACCGTCAACCTAAGCCTAACCCTAACCCTAGCTCTAAACCTAACCTGTACCCTAACCATAACTCTAAACTCTATGGCAAACCCAACCCTAACCCTAACACTAACCATAACTCTAACCTGTAACGTAACACTAACCCTACCTCTAAACCTGACCCTCACACTAATCCTAATCCTAACCATAAACTGTCGAGTAACCCTAACCCTAACCCTAAACCTAACGCTAACCTATACCTTAAACCTAAACCTAAACCTAACTGTAACACTAACGCGTATCGTAACACTAACCCTAACACTAACACTAACCTTAAACCCAACCTGTACCCTAGCCCTAACCCTAACATGTCCCGTTACCCTAACCCTAACACTAACACTAAACATAACCTGTACCGTAACCCTAACCATAACCCTAACCATAAACTGTACCGTAACCTTAACCCTAACACTAACCATAAACCTAACCCTAACTTGTACCGTAACCCTAACCCTAACCCTAACCCTAACCCTATCCTGTACCATAACACTAACCCTAACACTAACCCTACCCATAAGCAAAAACCACAACTGTACCACAAACCTAAAACTAACCCTAAACCTAACACTAACTCTAAAGGTAACCCTTACCTGTACCGTAATACTAAGCCTAACCCTAAACCAAAACCTAACCGTAGCCTGTACTGTAACCCTAAAACTTACCCTCATCCTAACCGGTACCGAAAACCTAACCCAAACCGTAAACTATACCGTAACCCAAACCCTAACCCTAAACCTAACCTGTACTGTAAACCTACCCCTAAACCTAACCGTAACCTGTACCGTAAACCTAACCCTAACACTAACCCTAACACTACCCTGTATCATAACCCTAACCCTAACACTAACCCTAACCCTAACTTGTACCGTAACACTAAACCTAACCCTAAACCTAACCTGTCCTGTAACCCTAACCCTAACCCTAAACCTACCCTTAACCCTAACCTGTACCGAAACCCTAACCCTAACCCTAGCCCTAACCCTAACCTGTACCGTAACCCTAACCCTAAACTTAATCCTAACTCTAAACATAACCTGTACCCTAACAGTAACCCCTACCCTAACATCCATGGCAAACCTAAACCTAACCCTAACACTAACCCTAACCCTAACCCTAAACTTTACCCTAAACCTAAGCTGTACCGTAACCCTAACCCTTACCCTAGCCCTAACCCTAAACTGTACCATAACCCTAAACCTAACCCTAAACCTAACCCCAACAACTATGGCAAACCACACCCTAAACCTAACACTAACCCTAACCCTAACCATAACCCTAACACTAAACCTAACCTGAACAGTAACCCTAAACCTAACCCTAAACCTAACCCTAAACCTAACCTGTACCATAACCCTAACCTAACCCGAACCCTAACGCTAACCTATACCGTAACCCTAATCCTAAACCTAATCGTAACCCTTACTAGTACCGTAAACCTAACCCTTACCCTAAACTTCACCCTAACCTGTACCGTAACCTTAACCCTAACCCTAAAGTGTACCATAACCCTAACCCTAACCCTAAACCTAATGCTATCGTGTGCCGTAACCCTTACCCTAACCCTAAACCTAACCTATACCACAACCCTAACCCTAACACTAAGCCTAAACCTAACCCTAACTCTAACCTGTACAGTAACCCTAACCCTAACCTGTACCATAAAACTAACACTAAACCTAAACTATTCCTACCCCTAACCTTAACCCTAAACCTAACCTGTAGCGTAACCCTAACCCTAACCCTAATATTAAACCTAACCCTAAACATTACCCTAACCATAACCCTAACCTGTACCATAACAGTAACCCTAAACCAACCCTAAAACTAAACCGAACCTGTACCGTACCCTAACCCTAACCTGTACCATAACTCTAACCCTAAAACAAACCCTAACCATAACTTGTATCGTTAACCTAAACCTAACCCTAACCTAACGCTAACCCTACCCTGTACCGTAACCCTTAGCCTAACACTAACGCTAGCTCTAACCTAACCTGTACCCTAACCCTAACCATAACCCTAAACTCTATGGCAAACCCAACCCTAAACCTAACAATAACCATAACCCTAAGCGGTACCGTAACACTAGCCCTGACCCTAAACCTAACCCTAACACTAAACCTAACCCTAACCTGTACAGTAACCCTAAACCTAATCCTACCCTAACCCTAATGCTAACCTACACCTTAACCCTAACCCTAACCCTAAACCTAACCGTAACACTAACTCTATAGTAACCCTAACACTAACACTAAACCTAACCTTAAACCCAACCTGTACCCTAACCCTAACCCTAACCCTTACCTGTACCGAAACCCTAACCCTAACCCTAAACATAACTATAACCTGTACTGTAAATCTAAAGCTTACCCAGACGCTAACCCTAAGCCTAACCTGTACAATAACCCAAAACCTAATCCTAAACCTAACCATAACCTGTAACTCAACCCTAACCCTAACCCCAACCCTAACATAACCTGTACGGTAACCCTAAACCTAACACTAACCCTAACCTATACGGTAACCCTAACCCTAAACCTAACCCTAATCTGTACCGCAAACATAACCCTAAACCTAAACTTAACCCTAACCCTAACCCTGGCACTAATCTGTACGGTAACCCTAACTCTAACCCTAACCCTAACCCTAACTCGTATCGTAACCATAACCCTAAGCCTAACTTTACGCTGAACTGTAACCCTTACCCTAACCCCAAACCTACCCATAAACCTAAACCACAACTGTACCGCAAAGCTAACCGTAACCCTAACCTTAACCCTACCCTAACCGTAACACTTACCTGTACCATAACACTAAACCTAAGTCTAAATCTAACCTGTACTGTAACCCTAAACCTAAACCTAAATCTAAACTTAAACCTAACCTGTACCGAAACCCTAACCCTAACCCTAACCTGTACCGTAACCCTAACCCTAACCCTAACCCTAAACTGTACCGTAACCCTAACCCTATCCCTAACCCTAACCCAAAACCTATCCAGTACCGTAAACCTAACCCTAACACTAAACGTAACACTAACCCTAACCTGTACCGTAACCCTAAACCTAACACTAACCCTATTGCTAACCTATACCCTAAACCTAACCCTAAACCTAACCATATCCATAACTTGTACCGTAACTCTAACCCTAACCCTAAACCTAAACTTAACCCTAACCTGTACCGTAACCATAAACGTAACCCTAAACCTAACCTGTACCGTAAACCTAACCCTAACCCTAAACCTAACCATAACCTATACCGTAACCCTAACTCTTACCTGACTCTAACCATAACCCTATCCTGTACCGTTACCCTAACCCTAACCCTAAACCTAATGCTAACCTGTACCAAAACCCTAACCCTAACCCTAACCCTAACAGGTACCTCAACTCTAACCCTAACCCTAACCCTAAACCTAACCTGTACGGTAACCCTAACAATAAGTCTATCCCTAACCTGTACGGTAACCCTAACCCTTACCATAACCCTAACCTTTACCGTAACCCTAAGCCTAACCATAACCCTAACCGTAACCCTAACTCTAACCTGTATGGTAACCCTAAACCTAAACCTAACCAGTACCGTAAACCTAACCCTAACACTAACCCTAACACTAACCATAAACTGTACTGTAACCATAAACCTAACCGTAACCCTAATGCTAACGTATACCATAACCCTAACCCTAAACCCAACCATATCCATAACTTGTACCGTAACTCTAACCCTAACCCTAAACCTAACCTTAACCCTAACCTGTACCGTAACCCTAAACCTAACCCTAAACCTAACCTGGACCGTAAACCTAACCCGAATCCTAAAACTAACCATAACCTGTACCGTAACACTAACCCTTACCCTATCCTGTACCGTTACCCTAACCCTAACCCTAAACCTAATGTTAACCTGTACCAAAACCCTAAACCTAACCCTAACCCTAACCTGTACCTCAACTCTAACCCTAACTCTAACCCTAAACCTAATCTGTATGGTAACCCTAACCCTAACTCTATCCCTAACCTGTACGGTAACCCTAACCTTAACCCTAACCGAACCTGTACCGCAACCCTAACACTAACCCTAAACCTAACACTAACCCTGACACTAACCTGTACGGTAACCCTAACCATAACCATAACCCTAACCCTAAACCTCACCCTAACCCGTACCATAACCATAACCCTAAACGTAACCTTAACCTGAACCGTAACCCTTACCCTAACCCAACACTACCTGTAAGACTAAACCACAACTGTACCGCAACCCTAACCCTAACCCTAACCGTAACCCTACATAACCTTAACCCTTACCTGTACCGTAACACTAAACCTAACGCTTAACCTAACCTGTACCGTAACCCTAACCATAACCCTAAACCTAACCTGAACCGAAACCCTAACCATAACCCGAACCCTAACCCTAACCAGAAAAGTAACCCTAACCTAACCCTAAACCTAACAATAACCTGTACCGTAAACCTAACCCTAAAACTACCCCTAAGGCCAATTGTACCATAATCCTAAACCTAACCCTAACCCTAACCCTACACTGTACCATAACCCTAACCCTATCCCTAACAAAACCCTAACCTTAACCCTAACCTACCGTAAGCCTAAACCTAACCCTAAACATAACCCTAACCTGTACCGTAACCCTAAACCTAACCCTAACCTAACCCTAACTATAACTTGTACCGTAACCCTAAACCTAACCCTAACCCTAAACTTAACCGGTATCGTAACCCTAACCCTAACACTAACAGTAACCCTAACCTTGCACTAACCTGTACCGTAACCCTAAACCTACCACTAAACCTAACCCTAACCTGTACCGTAACCCTAACCCTAACCCTAACAGTAACCCTAACGTTACCCTAACCTGTACCGTAACCCTAAACCTACCACTAAACCTAACCATAACCTATACCGTAACCCTAACTCTAAACCTAACAATAACCATAACTTGTACCGTAACACTAACCCTAACCCAAATCCTAACCTTAACCCTCACCAGTACCGTAAACCTAACCCTACCCCTAAACCTAACCTTAAATCTAACCTGTACCGAAACCCTAACCCTAACCCTAACCCTAACCTGTACTGTAACCCTAACCCTAACCCTAAACCTAACCATAACCCTAACCTGTACTCTAACCTGTAAGGTAACCCTAAACCTAACCCTACCCTAACTGTAAACCTAACCTGAACCTTATCCCTAACCCTACCCTAAACCTAACCATAACCTGTACCATAACTCTAACCCTAAACCTAACCCTAACACTAACCCTAACCTGAACCGTAACCCTACCTAACCCTAACCCTAATGCTAACGTATACTGTAACCCTAAACATAAACCTAACCATAACCATAACTTATACAGTAACTCTACCCCTCACACTAAACCTAACCTTAACCCTAACCTGTACCGTAACCCTAAACCTAACCCTAAACTTAACCTGTACCGTAACCCTAAACCAAAACCTAACCCTAACCCTAACCATAAACTGTACCGTAACCCTAACCCTTACCCTGACCCTAACTCTAACCCTAACCTGTACCGTAACACTAACCCTAACCCGAACCCTAACCTGTACCTCAACCATAAACCTAACCCTAACCTTAAGCCTAACCTGTACCGTAACCCTAAACCTAACCCTAACCATAACCTGTACGGTAAACGCACCCGAACCCTAAACTGTATGGCAACCCTAAGCCTAACACTAATCCTAAACCTAAACCTAACCTTGACACTAATCTGTAAGGTAAACCTAACCCTAACCCTATCCCTAACCCTAACCCTAACCCTAACCCTAACAATAACCCTAAAACTAACCTTACCCTAAACCGTTAACCTAAACTAACACCAACCCTACCCATAACCCTAAACCACAACTGTACCGCAACACTAACCCTAACCCTACCCTAACCGTAACCCTTATGTACCGTACACTAACCATAACCCTAAACCTAACCTGTACTGTAACCCTAACCCTAACACTAAACCTAACCGTAACCCTAACCAGTAACGAAACCCTAACCCTAACCCTAATCCTAACCTGGACCGTAACCCTAACATTAACCCTAACCCTAACCCTAAACCTACTCTAACCTGTATGGTAACCCTAACCCTAACCCTAACCCTAAACCTAACCGGTACCATAACCCTAACCCTTACACTAACCCTAACACTAACCCTAACCTGTACCGTAACCCTAACCCTCACCCTAAACTTAACTCTAACCTGTACGGCAACCCTAACCCTAAGCCTAACCCTCACCCTAACCATAAAACTTACCTGTACCATAACACTAAACCTAACCCTAAACCTAAGCCTACCCTGAACCGTAATCCTAACCCTAACCCTAACCCTACCCGTAACCCTAACCTACAACTGTACCGCAACTCTATCCGTAACTCTAACCCTAAATGTAACCCTTACCTGTACAGTAATACTAAACCTAACCCTAAACCAAGCTGTACCGTAATCCTAACACTAACCCTAAACCTAAACTTTCCCCTAACCTGTACCTAAACCCTAACCCTAACCCTAACCATAACATGTACCATAACCCTACCTCTAACTCTGAACCAAACCTGTACCCTAACCCTAAATCTAAATCTAACATCTATGGCAAACCTAAACCTAACCCTATCCTAACACTAACACTAACCCCAACATATACCGTAACACTAACCCTAACCCTAACCCTAACCCTACACTAAACCAAACCCTAACCTGTACCGTAACCCTAACCCTAACACTAACACTAACACTAACCCTAACCTGTACTGTAACCCTAAACCTAACCCTGACCAGTACCGTAAACCTACCACTAACCCTCACCCGTACCTGTACTATAAACCTAAACCTAACCCTAAACCTAGGCCTAATCCTAACCTGTACTGTAACCCTAAAACTACCCCTAAATCTAACCATAACCTGTGCCTTAACCCTAACGCTAACACTACCCTAACCCTAAACCTAACTTGTGCCGTAACCCTAACCCTAACCCTAACCCTAATGCTAACCTGTACCATAACCCTAACCGTAAACCTAACGGTAACCCTAACTTGAACCATAATCTGAACCCTGACCCTAAACCTAACCTCAACCCTAAACTGTACCGTAACCCTAATCCTAACCCTAACCGTAACACTAAGTTGTACCGTAACCCTAACCCTAACCCTAACCCTAACCCTAAAACTAGCCTGTACCGTAACCCTAACCCTAACCCTACCGTAACCTGTACCGTAACCCTAACCCTAACCCTAAACCTAACCCTAACCTAACCTGTATCGTAACCCTAACCCTAACCCTAACCCTAACCTGTACCGTACCCTAACACTAACCCTAACCTGTACCTAACCCTAACCCTAACACTAACCCTAATCCTAACGCTAAATTGTACTGTAAACCTAACCCTTACCCTAACCCTACCCTGTACCGTAACCCTAACTAAACTATCCCTAACCCTATCTCTAACCTGTACCGTAACCCTAACCCTAAACCTAACAATAACTCTAAACCTAAACTGTACCCTAACCCTAACCTTAACCCTAACATCTATGGCAATCCTAACCTAACCCTAACACTAAGCCTAACCCTTACCTGCACCGTAACACTAACCCTAACCCTAAACCTAACCCTAACCCTAACCCTAACCCTAACCCTAAACCTAAACCCAACCTGTACCGTAATCCTAAACCTAACCCTAAACCTAACCCTAACCTGTACCGTAACCCTAACACTAACCCTAACCTGAACCAAAACTCTAACCCTAACCCTAACTGAACCGTAAACCTAACCCTACCTCTAACTCTAAACCTTACCTGTACCCTAATCCTAACACTAACCCTAACCTCTATGGCATACCTAACCCTAACCCTAACACTAACCCCAACCCTAACCTGTACCGTAATACTAACGCTAACCCTAACACTAACACTAACTGTAACCCTAAACATAAACCTAAACTATAACATAACCCTAAACCTAACCCTAACCCTAACACTAACCTGTACCGTAACCCACAACCTAAACCTAGACCTTACCCTAACCCTAAGGCTAAACTGTACCGTAACCCTAATCCTAACCCTCACCCCAACCTATACCGCAGCCCCAACCCTAACCCTAACCCTACAAGTAACCCTAATCCACACCTGTAGGGCAGCTCTACCCCTAACCCTAAACCTAAACCTAACCCTAATAGTAACCGTTACATGTACCGTAATACGAACCAAAAACCTAAACCTAACCTGTACTGTAAATCTAACCCTAACCCTAACCCTACCCTAAACGTAACCCTTACCTGTCCCGAAGACGAAACATAACCCTAAACGTACCTGTACCGTAACCCTAAACCTAAACGTAACCCTAAACCTAACCTGTTCCTTAACCCTAAACCTAACGCTAACCCTAACCTGTACCGAAACCCTGACGCTAACTCTAACCCTAACCTGTACCGTAACCGTAACCCTAACTGTAAGCCTAACCCTAACCTGTACCGTAACCCTAACCCTAACCCTTAACCTAATGCTAATCTGTACCGTAACCCTAACACTAACCCTAACGTGTACGGCAAACCTAAACTAAACCCTAACCCTAAACCTAACCTATACTGTAAACCTAACCCTATATGTAACCCTAACACTAACACCTACCTGTAACGAAACCCTAACCCTAACCCTAACCATAACCTGTACCGTAACCCTAACCCTAACCCTAAACCTATCCTATATGTAAACCTAACCCTAAACCTAACTCTAACCCTAACCTGTACCGTAACCCTAATCCTAACCCTAACCCGAACTCTAACTCTAAACTGGACCGTAAACCTAATCCTAACAGTAACCTAACCCTAACAATACCTTGTACCGTACCCTAACTCTAACCCTATCCCTAACCCTACCTTGTACTGTAACAGTAACCCTAACCCTAACCTGTACCGTAAACCTAACCCTAACCCTAATCCTAACTTTAAACCTAACCTGTACCCTAACCCTAAACTTAACGCTAACCTCTATGGCAAATCTAACCTGAACCCTAACACTAACCCTAACCCTAAACTGTACCGTAACACTAACCCTAACCCTAACCCTAACGCTAAAACTAACCCTAAACTTAAACCTAACCTGTACCATAACCCTAAACCTAACCCTAACCCTAACCCTAAATCTAACTGCAAATTGTACCGTAACGCTACCATAAACCTAACCCTAAACTTAACCCTAACCCTAACCCTAACCCTAACCTCTAACCCTAACCCTAACCCTAACCCTTCCCTGTACCGTAACCCTAACCCTAGCCCTAACATTAACCTGTACCGTAGCCCTAACCCTGACCCTATCACTAACCCTAATCTGTACCGTAAACATAACCCTAACCCTAACCCTAAACCTAACTAGTACCGTAACCCTAACCCTAACCCTAACCCTAATGCTAATCTGTACCGTAACCCTAACACTAACCCTAACGTGTACGGCAACCCTAAACCTAACCCTAACCCTAAACCTAACCTGTACTGCACATTAACCATAGACCTAACCCTAACACTAACACCTACCTGTACCGAAACCCTAACCCTATCCCTAACCATAACCTGTACGGTAACCCTAACCCTAACCCTAAACCTAACCTGTATGTAAACCTAACCCTAAACCTAACTCTAACCCTAACCTGTACCGTAACCCTAATCCCAACCCTAACCCAAACTCTAACTCTAACCTGGACCGTAAACGTAATCCTAACACTAACCTAACCCCAACAATAACTTGTACGGTACCCTAACCCTAACCCTAACCGTACCTTGTACCGTAACCCTAACACTAACCCTAACCCCTACCGTAACCCTAACCCGAACCCTAAACCTAACTCTAAACGTATCCTGTACCCTAACCTAACCTTAACGCTAACCACTATGGCAAATGTAACCTGAACCCTAACCCTAACCCTAACCCTAAACTCTACCGTAACACTAACCAAAACCCTAACCCTAACGCTACGACTAACCCTAACCCTCAACCTAACCTGTACCCTAACACTAACCTTAACCCCAACCTGTACCGTAACCCTCACCATAAAACTAACTCTAACCTTAACCCTACCCTAACCCTAACCTGTACCATAACCCTAACCCTAGACCTAAACTGTACCGAAACCCTCACCCTAAACCTAACCCTAAACTGTACCGTCACCTTAACCTAACATAAAGCCTAAACGAAACACTAACCTCTACCGTAAACCTAAATCTCACCCTCACCCTAACCTGTACCGAAACCCTAACCCTAACAATAACCCTAAACCTAAACTGTACAATAACCCTAACCCTAACCCTAACCATAACCATAACCATAACCGTAAACAGTACCGTAACCCTAATCCTTACCCTCACCCTAACCTGTACCGTAACCCTAACCTCACCCTAACCCTTCCCATAAACCTAAACCACAACTGTACGGTAACCCTCACCCAAACCCTAACCCAAACCCTAACACTTACCTGTACCGTAACACTAACCCTAACCCTAAACCTAACCAGTACCGTAACCCTAACCCTAAACCTATCCCTACACCTAAACCTAACCTGTACCGTAAACCTAAACCTAACCATAACCCTAAACCTAAACTGTACCGAAACCCTAACCCTAACCCTCACCCTAAACTCTATCGTAACACTAACCTTAACCCTAACCCTACCCGTAACCATAACCCACACCACCACGGCAACCCTTACCCAATCCCAACTCTAACCCTAACCGTAACCCTTACCTGTACCGTAACAAGAACCCTAACCCTAAACATAACCTGTACCGTAACTCTAACACTACCCCTAACCCTAACCTAACCCTAACCTGTACCCTAACCCTAACCCTAATCTTACCCTGAACCGTAACCCTAACTCTACCGTAACCCTAACCCTAACCTTAACATTAACCCCAACCCTAACTATAAACCTAAACTGTACCCTAACCCTAAGCCTAACCTCGATGGCAAGCCTAACCCTAACCCTAACAATAACACTAAGCATAAACCTAACCTGTACCGTAACCCTAATCCTAACCCTAAACCTAACTTAACCCTAACCTGAACCGAAAACCTAACCCTAACCCTAACCTGTACCGTAACCCTAACCCTAACACTAACCCTAACCCTAATTGTACCGTAACCCTCAACCTAACCCTAAACCTAACCCTACACTGTACCATACCCCTAAACCTAACCCTAACAGTAACCTAACCTTAACCCTAATCTGTACCGTAAACCTAACCCTACCCCTAAACCTAACCCTAACCTGTACCGTAACCCTAACCCTACCCCTAACCCTAACCTGTACCGTAACCCTAAACCTAAGCCTAATCCTAAACCTAACCGGTACCATAACCCTAACCCTAACCCTAAGAGTAACCCTAACCTTAACCCTAATCTGTACCGTAACCCTAACCCTACCCCTAAACCTAACCCTAACCTGTACCGTAACCCTAACCCTACCCCTAACCCTAACCTGTACCGTAACCCTAAACCTAAGCCTAACCCTAAACCTAACCGGTACCGTAATCTTAACCCTAACCCTAACAGTCACCCTAACCTTAACCCAAACTGTACCGTAACCCTAACCCTACCCCTAATCGTAACGCTAACCTGTACCGTAACCCTAACCCTAACCTGTACCGTAACCCTAAAACTAAACCTAACCAATATCGTAAAGCTGACCCTAACCCTAACAGTAACCCTAACCTTAACCCTAACCTGTACCGTAAAGCTAACCCTACCCATAAACCTGTCCCTAACCTGATCCGTAACCCTAACCCTAACCTTACCATAACCTTTACGGTAACTCTAACCCTAACCCTAAACCTAAACCTAACCGGTACCGTAACCCTAACCATAACAGTAACGCTAACTTTAACCTAACCTGTACCCTAACCCTAACCTTACCCCTAAACCTAACCGTAACCTGTACCGTAACCCTAACCCTCACCTTAATGCAATCCTATACCGTAACCCTAACATTAAACATAACCGTAACACTAACCTGTACCGTTACCCTAACCGTAACACGAAACCCAACCCTATCACTAACCCTAACTACTACTGTAACCCAAACCCTAACCCTAACCTTAACCTAACCCTAACCCTAACCCTAACCCTAAACCTAAACCTAACCTGTACCATAAACCTAACCCTAACCCTAACCTGTATCGTAACGCTAACCGAACCCTAACACTAATCTTAAACCTAACCTGTACCATAACCCTAACCCTAAACCTCACACTAACCTGTACCATAACCCTAACCCTAATCCTAACCCACCCGTAACCATAACCCACACCTGTACGCAACCCTAACCCTAACCCTAACTCTAACCCTAACCGTAACCCTTACCTGTACCATAACACTAACCCTAACCATATCATAACCTGTACGGTAACTCTAACCCTACCCCTAACCCTAACCCTATCCTGTACCCTAAACCTAACCCTAAAGCTAACCCTACCCTGTACCGTAACCCTAACCCTAACACTCACCCTAACCTGTACCTTAACCCTAACCCAAACCTTAACACTAACTATAAACCTAACCTGTACCCTACCCTAACCCTAACATTAACCTCTAAGGCAAACCTAACCCTAAGCCTAACACTAACCCTAACCTAACCTGTACCGTAACACTAATCCTAATCCTAACCCTAAACCTTACCCCAAACGTAATCTTAACCCTAAACCTAACCCTAACCCTAAATATAAACCTAAACTGTACCCTAACCCTAACCCTAAACCTAACCTCTTTGGCAAACATAACCCTAACCCTAACCATACCCTAATCCTAAACCTAACCCTAACCCTAACCTGTACCGTAACACTAACCCTAACCTTAACCTTACAACTAACCCAAAACCTTACCTGTACCGTTACCCTAACCCTACCATAACTTGTATCATAACCCTAACCCTAACCCAAAACCTACCCTGTACCGTAAACCTAACCCTAACCCTAACCGTAACACTTACCTGTACCATAACACTAACCTAACCCTAAATATAACCAGTACCATAACCCTAACCCTAAACCTAACCCTAACCCTAAGCCTAAACCTAAACCTAACCTGTACCGTACACTAACCTAACCCTAAACCTAACCCTAAACTATTCCAAAACCCTAACCCTAACCCTAACCCTAACCTGTACCGTAACCCTAAACCAAACGCAAACCCTAACCATAACCCTAACCTGTACTGGAACACTAAACCTAATCCTCACAATAACCTGTACCGTAACCTAACCCTAACCCTAACCCTACCCTTAACCTTAACCCACACCTTACGGCAACCCTAACCCTAACCCTAACTCTAACCCTAACCGTAATCCTTACCGGTGCCGCAACCCTAACCCTAACCCTAACCTGTACCGTAAACCTAACCCTATCCCTAAAACTAAACATAACCTGTATTGTAACTCTAACCCTAACCCTAACCCTAACCCAAACCCTAACCTTAACCTGTACCCTACCCCTACCCTTAAACCTAAACCTACCCTGTACCATAAACCTAAACCTAACCCTAACCTGTACCGTAAACCTAACCCTATCCCTAAACCAAAACATAACCTGTACCGTAACTCTAACCCTAAACCTAACCCTAACCCTAAACCTAAACTTAACATGTACCCTAACCCTACCCCTAAACCTAACCCTACCCTGTACCGTTACACTAACCCTAACCCTAAACCTAAACTGGACCGTAATCCTCACCCTCACCTTAACCCTAACTCAAACCTAACTTGCACACTAACCCTAAACCTAACACTAACCTCTATGGAAAACCTAACCCTAACCCTAACACTAACCCTAACCTTAACCTGTACCGTAACACTAACCCTACTCTAACCCTAAACCTTACCCTAAACATAATATTAACCTGAACCCTAACCCTAACCCTGACCGTAGTCGTAACCCTAACCTGTACCGTAACCCTTACCTTAAACCTAAATCTAACTATAAACCTAAACTGTACCCTAAACCTAACCTAACCCTAAACTATGGGAAACTTAACCGTAACCCTAACCCAAACCCTAAACCTAACCCGAAACTTTACCGTAACACTAACCCTAACCCTAACCCTAACCCTAAACCTTACCTGTACCGTAACCCTAACCCTAACCCTAACATGTATCATAACCCTAACCCAACCTTAAAACTACCCTGTACCGTAACCCTAAACCTAACCCTAACCGTAAACTTACCTGTACATTAGCACTAACCTTAACCCTGAACCTAACCAGTAACGGTACCCTAACCCTAAACCTAACCCTAACACTAACCCTAACACTAAACCTAACCTGTACCATACCCCTAAACCTAACCCTCAGCCTAACCCTAAACTGTACTGAAACCCTAACCCAAACCCTAGCCCTAAGCTGTTCTGTGACCCTAACCCTAACCCTAACCCTAACCTCTATGGCAAACCTAACCATAACCATAACCATACCCCTACCCCTAACCCTAACCCTAACCTGTACCATAAAAATAACCCTATCCCTAATCCTAACCCTAAACCTGACCGGCACCGTAACCATAACCCTAACCCTAACCCTTACACTAAACCTAACCCTAACCCTAACCCTAACCCTAACCGTAAACCTAACCTGAACCGTATCCCTAACACTATCCTAAACCTATCCCTAACCTGTACCGTAACTAAACCCTAAACCTAACCCTAACACTAACCCTAACCTGTACTGTAACCCTAAACCTAACCCTAACCCTAAAGCTAACCTATACTGTAACCTTAACCCTAAACCTAACCATAACCATAACTTGTACCGTAACTCTACATCTCACCTTAAACCTAACCTTAACCCTAACTTGTACCGTAACCCTAAAAATAACCCTAAACCTAACCTGTACTGTAACCTATCTCTAACCTGTACCGTAACCCTAACTCTATCCCTAAACCTAACCCTAATCCGTACCTCAACACTAACCCTAACCCCAACCCTAAACCTAACCTGTCGGTAACCCTAACCCTAGCACTAACCTGTACGGTAACCCTAACCCTAGAGTAACCCTAACCTTTACCACAACCCTAACCCTAAATCTAACCATAACCCTGACACTAATCTGTACGGTAACCCTAACCATAACCGTAACCCTAACCCTACCCTAACCTGTACCGTAAACATAACCCTAAACCTAAACTTAACCTGAACCGTAACCCTTACCCTAACCCCAAACCTACCCATAACCCTAAACCACAACTGTACCGCAACCCTAACCGTAACCCTAACCGTAAACCTACCCTAACTGTAACACTTAACTGTAACGTAGCACTACACCTAACCCTAAACCTAACCTGTATCGTAACCCTAACCCTAACCCTAAAACTAATCTTAACCCTAACCCGTACCGAAACCCTATCCTAACCCTAACGCTAACTGTACCGTAAACCTAACCCTAACCCTAAACCTAACCGGTACCGTAACCCTAACCCTAACCCTAACCCTAAACCTATCCGTAAACCTATCCTGTACTGTATCCCTAACCCTACCCTAAACCTAACCCTAACCTGTACCGTAACCCTAACCATAACCCTAACCCTAACACTCACCCTAACCTGTACCGTACACCGAAACCTAACACTAACCCTAATGCTAACCTGCACCGTATCCCCAACCCTAAACCTACCCATAACCATGACTTGTTCCGTAACTCTAACCCTAACCCTAATACTAACCTTAACCCTCATCTGTACTGTAACCCTAACTCTAACCCTAAACCTAACCATAACCTGTACCGTAACCCTAACCCTTACCCGGACGCTAACCGTAACCCTAACCTGTACCATCACCCTAACCCTAACCCTAATGCTAACCCTAAACTGTACCTCAAGCCTTACACTATACTTAACGAAAACCTAACCTATACGGTAACCCTAACCCTAACCCTAATACTAACCTGTACGGTAACCCTAACACTAACCCTAACCTGTACCGCAAACCTAACCCTAAAACTGACCCTAAACCTCACACTAATCTCTACGGTAACCCTAACACTAACCCTAACCCTAACCCTAACTCGTACCGTAACCATAACCCTAAACCTAACCTTACGCTGAACCATAACACTTACCCTAACCCCAAACCTACACGTAACCCTAAACCACAACTGTACCGCAAACCTAACCTTAACCCTACCCTAACCGTAACCCTTACCTGTACCATAACACTAAACCTAAACCTAAACCTAACCTGTACTGTAACCCTAACCCTAACCCTATACCTAACCTTAACCCTACCTGTACTGAAAACCTAACCCTAACCCTAAACCTAACCCTAACCTGTACCCTGAACCTAACCCTAAAATTAAACCTAACCATAATCCTAACCCTAACTGTAACCTGTAAGGTAACCCTAAACCTAACCCTAACCCTAACCGTAAACCTAAACTGAACCATATCCCTAACCCTACCCTAACCCTAACCCTAACCTGTACCGTAACTCTAACCCTAAACCTAAGCCTAACACTACCCCTAACATGTACCGTAACCCTAAATCTAACCCTAACCCTAATGCTAACCTATACTGTAACCTTAACCCTAAACCTAACCATAACCATAACTTGTACCGTAACTCTACCCCTCACCCTAAACCTAAACTTAACCCTAACCTGTACCATAACCCTAAACCTAACCCTAAACTTAACCTGTACCATAACCCTAACCCTAAACCTAAACCTAACCATAACCTGTACAGTAACCCTAACCCTTACCATGACCGTAACTCTAACACTACCCTGTAACATAACCCTAACCCTAACCCTAACGCTAACACTAAACGGTACCTCAACCCTTACACTAAACCTAAACCAAAACCTAACCTGTATGGTAACCCTAACCCTAACCCTAACCTGTACGGTAACCCTAACCCTACCCCTAACTCTAACCCTAACCCTAACCTGTAGCGCAACCCTAACCCTAACCCTCATCCTAACCCTAACCCTGACATTAATCTGTACGGTAAACCTAACCCTAAACCTAACCCTGACCCGTACCGTAACCATAACCCTAAACCTAATCTTACCCTGAACTGGAACCCTAGCCTAACCTCAACCCTACCCGTAACCCTCAACCACAACTGTACCGCAACCCTAACCGTAACCCTAACCGTAAACCTACCCTAACCGTAACACTTAACTGTAATGTAGCACTACACCTAACCCTAAACCTAACCTGTACCGTAACCCTAACCCTAATCCTAACCTAACCTGTACCAAAACCCTAACCCTAACCTTAAACCTAACCTGTACCGTAACCCTAACCCTATTCCTAAACCTAAACTTAACCCTAACCTGTACCAAAACCCTAACCCTAACCCTAACCCTAACCTGTACCGTAATCCTAGCCCTAACTCTATCCCTAAACTGTACGGTAACCCTAAACCTAAACCTAACCCTAACCCTAACCTGTAACGCAACCCTAAACCTAAGCCTTATACTAACACTAACCCTGACACTAACGTGTACGGTAACCCTAACCATTACCATATACCTAACCCTCACCATAACCCGTACCGTAACCATAACCATAAATATAAACTGAACCTGAACCGGAACCCTTACCATAAACCCAATACTATCCGTAAGCCTAAAACACAACTGTACCATAACCATAACCATAACCCTAACACTAACCTGTACCGTAACCCTAACCCTAACCCTAACCCTAACGCTAATTGTACCGTAACCCTAAACCTAACCCTAAACCTAAACCTACACTGTACCATAACCCTAACCCTAACCCTAACAGTAACCCTAACCTTAACCCTAACCTGTACCGTAACCCTACCCCTACCCCTAAACCTAACCCTAACCTGTACCGTAACCCTAACCCTAAACCTAACCCTATCCCTCGCCCTAAACCTAAACCTTACCGGTACCGTAGCCATAACCCTAACCCTAACCCTAACCCTCTCCTTAACCCTAACCGTAAACCTAACCTGAACCGTATGCATAACCCTACCCTAAAACTAACCCTAACCTGTCCCGTAACTCTAACCCTAAACCTAACCCTAAAACTAACCCTAACCTGTACCATAACCCTAAAACTAACCCTAACCCTTGCTAACCTATACAGTAACCCTAACCCTAAACCTAACCATAACCATAAATTGTACCGTAACTCTACACCACACCCTAAACCTAAACTTAACCCTAACCTGTACTGTAACCCTAAACCTAACCCTAAACCTAACCTGTACCGTAACCCTAACCCTAACCCTAAACCTAACCATACATGTACCGTAACCATAACCCTGACCCTGACCCTAGCTCTAACCCTAACCTGTACCGTAACCCTATTCCTATCTCTAACCCTAACCCTTACCTGTACCTCAACCCTAACCCTAACCCCAACCCTAACCTAACCTGTATGGTAACCCTAAACATAACCCTAAACTTAACCTGTACGGTAACCCAAACCCTAACCCTAACCCTGTCACTAATCTGTACGTTAACCCTAACCCTAACCCTAAACCTAACCCTAACCCTAACCTCTACCATAACCATAACCCTAAACCTAACCTTAACCTGAACCGTAACCTTACCCTAAACCCAACCCTACCCGTAAGCCTAAACCACAACTTTACCGCAACACTCACCCTAACCCTAACCGTAACCCTACCCTAACCGTAATCTTTACCTGTACCGTAACACTAAACCTAACCCTAAACCTATCCTGTACCATAACCCTAACCCTAGCCCTACTCTGTACCGCAACCCTAACCCTAACCCTAACCCTAACCCTGACACTAACCTGTACGGTAACCCTACCCCTAAACATAAACCTAAACCTAACCCTAACCCTAAACCCAACCCTTACCCTAACCCTAACCCTAACCCTAAACTTAACCTGTACCGTAACCCTAACCCTAAGCCTAACGCTAACCCTAACCGTAACCCTAACTTGTACTGTAAACCTAACACTAAACCTAACCCTACCCTGAACCGTAACCCTAAACCTAACCCTACCCGTAAACCTAACCCACAACTGTACCGCAACCCAAACCGTAACTGTAACCCTAATAGTAACGCTTACCTGTACCGTAACACTAACCCTAACCCTAAACCTAAGCTGTACCTTAACCCTAACCCTAAACCTAACCTTTACCATAACCTGTACCGAAACCCTAACCCTAACCCTAACAGTAACTGGTACCGTAATCCTAACCCCTACCGTCACCCTAACCTGTACCATAACCCTAACCTTAGCACTAACACGAACACTAACCCAAACCAACATGTACCATAACACTAACCCTAACCCTAACATTAACCCTAAACCGAAACCGAAACCTAAACCCCACCTGTACCGTAACCCTCACCCTAAACCTACCCTTAACCCTAACCTTAACCCTAACCGGTACCATAACCCTAACCCTTACCATCAACCTAACCTGTACCATAACCCTACCCTAAACTAACACTAACCCTACCCGTAACCCTAACCACACCTGTACCGCAACACTAACCCTAACCCTAACCCTAACCATAAAACTTACCTGTACCGTAACACTAACCCTAACCGTAAACCTAACCCTACCCTGAACCGTAACCCTAACCCTAACTCTAACCCTACCCAAAACCCTAACCCACAACTGTACCGCAACTCTAACTGTAACCCTAACCCTAACCGTAACCCTTTACTGTACAGGTACACTAACCCTAACCCTAAACCTAAGCTGTACCGCAATCCTAAACCTAACCCTAAACCTAACCTTTACGCTAAAAAGTACAGAAACCCTAACCCTAACCATAACTTGAACCATAATCTTACCCCTAACTCTAAACCTAACCTGTACCCTAACCCTAAATCTAAATCTAACCTCTATGGCAAACCTAAACCTTACCCTAATCTTAAAACTAACACTAACCCCAACATGTACCGTAACACTAACCCTAACCCTAACCCTAACCCTAAACCTAAACCTAAAACCAACCTGTACCATAAACCTCACCCTAAACCTAACCCTAACCCTAACCCTAACACAAACGTGTACCGTAACCCTAACCCTTACCTCACCCTAACCTGTACCGTAACCCTAACCCAACCCTAACACGAAACCTACCCGTAATGCTAAACCACACCTGTACGGCAACCCTAACCCTAACACTAACACTAACAGTAAAACTTACCTGTACTGTAACACTAACCCTAACCCTAATGGTAACCAGGACCGTAACCCTAACCCTAACCCTAACCTGTATCGTAATCCTAAACCTAACCCTAACCCTAAACCTAAACTCTACCGAAACCTTAACCCTAACCGTAACCTGTACTGTAACCCTAACAGTAAACCTAAGTGGTACCGTAACCCTAACCATAACACTAACAGTAACCCTAACCTTAACCCTAACTTGTACCGTAACCCTAACCCTACTCCTAAACCTAACCCTAACCTGCACTGTAACCCTAACCCTAACCTGTACCGTAAATCTAAACCTAACCCTACCCCTAACCTTACTGCTATCCTATACCGTAAGCCTAACCCTAACCCTAACCGTAACACTAACCTGTACCGTTACCCTAATCGTAACCCTAAACCCAACCCTTACCCTAACCCTAACGACTACCAACCCTAACACTAACCCTAACCCTAACAACCCTAAACTGTACCGTAATCCTAAACCTAACGCTAACCCTAAACCTAACCATAGCCTCTACCGTAACCGTAACCCTAACAAAACCCTAAACCAAACCCTAACTTGTACCGTAACGGAAACCATAATCCTAACCCTACCCTGTACTGTAACCCTAACCCTAACCCTAACCTTAACCTGTACCATAACCCTAACCCTAACCCTAAGCCTAACTCTAAAGCTAACCTATAGTCTAACCCTAACTCAAAATCTAACCTCTGTGGCAAACATAACCCTAACCTTATACCTAACACTAACCTTAACCCTAACCTGTACCATAACACTAACCCTAACCCTAACCCTAAACCTAAAGTGTACAATAACCCGAAACCTAAACCTAACCCTAACCCTAACCATAACCTATACCATAAACCTAACCCTAATCCTAACAGTAAACCTAACCGATACCATAACCCTAAACCTAACACTAACAGTAACCCTAATCTTTACCCTAACCTGTACCGTAACCCTAACCCTAACACTAACCCCACACATAACTCTAACCCACAACTGTACCGAAACGCTAACTGTAACCATAACCCTAACCGTAACCTTTACCTGTACCGTAACACTTACCTTAAGCCTCAACCTAAGCTGTACCATAACCCTAACCCTAAACCTAACCTTTACCGTAACCTGTACCGAAACCCTAACCCTAACACTAACCATAACCTGTACCGTAAGCCTAACTCTAAATCTAACCTCTATGGCAAACCAAACCCTAACCCTACCCTAACACTAACCCTAACCACAACATGTACCATAACACTCACCCTAACCCTAACCTTAACCCTAAACCTAAACCCCACCTGGACCGTAACCCTCACCCTAAACCTAACCCTAACCCTAACCTTAACCGTAACCCTACCGTAACCCTAACGCTTACCCTCACCCTAACCTGTACCGTAACCCTAACCCTAACCCTAACACTAACCCTACCCGTAAACCTAAACCACACCTGTACGGCAACCCTAACCCTAACCCTAACCCTAACCATAAAACTTACCTATACCATAACACTAACCCTAACCCTAAACCTAACACTACCCTGAACCGTAACCCTAACCCTAACCCTAACCCTAACCCTACCTGTAACCCTAAACCACAACTGTACCGCAACTCTAACCGTAACCCTAACCCTAACCGTAACCCTTACTTGTACAGTAACACTAACCTTAACCCTAAACGTAACCAGTATTGTAACCCAATCAGTAAACCTAACGCTAACCTGTACCGTAAGCCTAAACCTAACCCTAACTCTAACTTTAAACTCTACCGAAATCCTAAACCTAGCCCTAACCTGTACCATAACCCTAACCCTACCCTAACCCTAGCCCTAACCTGTAACATAACCCGAAGCCTAACCCTCACCCTAACCGGTACCGTAACCTTAACCCTAACCCTACCCGTAACCCTAACCCACAGCTGTACAGCAACCCTAATTGTAACCCTAACTCTAAATCTAACCGTAACCCTTACCTGTACCGTAGCCTAACACTAACCCTAAACCTAACCTGGACCGTATCTCTAACTCTAAACCTAACCCTAACCCTAACCTGTACCCTAACCCTAACGTAACCTGAACCAAAACCTAACCCTAACCCTAAGCCTAACCTGTACCGAAACCCTAACCCTAACACTAACCCTAACTATACTTGTATCGGAAACCTAACCCTAACCCTAACCCTCACCTAACCCTACCCTGTACTGTAACCCAACCCTAACCCTAAACTTAATGCTATCCTATACCGTAACACAAACCCTAACCCTAACCGTAACCCTAACCTGTACTGTTGCCCTAACCGTAACCGTAAACCCAACACTAACCCTAACCCTAACAACTAACGTAACCCTAACCCTAACCCTAACCCTAAAATTAACACTAAATTGTACCGTAACACTTACCTACCCCTAAACCTAACACTAACCTGTACCGTAACCCTCACCCCAACCCTAACCCTAACCTGTGCTGTAACCCTAAACCTAACCCTAACCCTAAACCTAACTGGTGCCGTAACCCTAACACTAACACTAACAGTAACCCTAGTATTAACCCTAACCTGTACTGTAACCCTAAACCTACCTCTAAACCTAACCCTAACCTATACCGTAACCCTAACCCTAACCATAACCCTAACCATAACCTATACCCTAAATCTAACCCTAACCCTAACAGTAAACCTAACCGGTACCATAACCCTAACCCTAACACTAACAGTAACCCTAACCTTAACCCTAACCTGTTCCGTAACCCTAACCCTACTCCTAAACCTAAGCCTAACCTGTACCGTAACCCTAACCCTAACACTATCCCCACCCGTAACCCTAACCCACAACAGTACCGCAACTCTAAACGTAGTCGTAACCCTAACTGTAACCCTTACCTGTACCGTAACACTAACCCTAACCCTAAACCTAAGCTGTTCCGTAACCCTAACCCTAAACCTAACCTTTACATTAACCTGTACCGAAACCCTAACACTCACCCTAACAGTGACCTGTACCATAACCCTAACTCTAAATCTAACCTCTATGGCAAACCTAACCCTAACCCTACCCTAACACTAACCCTAACCCCAACATGTGCCATAACACTAACCATAACCATAACCCTAACCATAAACCTAAACCCCAATGTACCGTAACCCTCAGCCTAAACCTAACCCTAACCCTAAACTTAACCCCAACCTGTACTGTAACCATAACCCTTACCTTCACCTTACCTGTACCTTAACCCTAACCGTAACCCTAACACTATCCCTACCCGTAACGCTAAACCACACCTAAATGGCAACCCTAACCCTAACCCTCACACGGACCCTAACCCTAACCATAAAACTTACCTATACCATAACACTAATCCTAATCCTAAACCTAACCCTACCCTGAATCGTAACCCTAACCCTAACCCTAACCCTAACCCTACACGTAAACATAACCCAGAACTGTACCGCAACTCTAACTGTAACCCGAACCCTAACCATAACCCTTACCTGTACAGTTACACTAACACTAAACCTAAACATAAACAGTACCGTAACCCTATCCCTAAACCTAACCCTAACCCTAACCTGTACCGTAACCCTAACCCTAACCCTAAACTCGACCGAAACTTTAAACCTAACTATAACCTGTACCGTAAACCTAACCCTAAGCCTAGCCCTAACCTGTACCATAACCTGAACCTGAACATTCACCCTAACCTGTACTGTAACCTTAACCCCAACCCTAACCCTACCCGTACCCTAAACCACAGCTGTACGGCAACCCAAATCGTAACCCTAACTCTAACCCTAACCGTAACCCTTACCTGTACCATAACACTAAACCTAACCCTAAACCTAAACTGTACCGTAAATCTATCCCTAAACCTAACCCTAACACTAACCTGTACCGTAACCCTAACCCTAACTTGAACCGAAAACCTAACCCTAACCCTAAGCCTAACCTGTACCGTAACCCTAACCCTAACCCTAACCCTAAAACTAACGTGTATCGTAACCCTAACCCTAAACCTAACCCTAACCCTACCCTGTACCGTAACCCTAACGCTAACCCTAATCCTACCCCTACCCTAAACTGTACCGTAACCCTAAACCTAACCCTAACACTAACCCTAACGCTAACATATACCGTAACCATAGCCCTAAACCTAACAGTAACCCTAACAGTTCTGTAACCCTGTCCCGAAGCTAACCCTAACCCTACCTGTACCGTAATCCTAGCCCGAACCCTAACCTATACCGTAAATCTAACTCTAACTCTAAACCTACCATAACCTGTACCATAACCCTAACAGTAAACCTAACCATAACCCTAACACTAACCTGTACGGTGACACTAACCCTAACACTAACCCTAAACCTAACCGGTGCCGTAACTCTAACCCTAAACCTAACAGTAACACTAACCTTAAACCTAACCTGTACCGTAACCCTAACTCTACCCCTAAACCTAACCCTAACCAGTACCGTAACCCTAACCCTAACCCTAACCCTAACCCTATACCTAATGCTATCCTTTACCGTAACCCTAACCCTAAACCTAAGCGTAACCAAAACTTCTACCGTAACCCTAACCCTAACCCAAACCTAAACTGATTCCTAACCTCAACCGTAACCCTAAAACTAATGCTAACCCCAACCTGTGCCGTAACGCTAACCCTAACACTAAACCTAACCATCGCCTGTACCGTAACCATAACCTAAATCTAACCGGTACCGTAACCCTAATCCTAACCCTAACAGTAACCCTAACCTTAACCCTAACCTGTAACGTAACCCTAACCCTACCCCTAAACCTAACCCTAACCTGTACTGTAACCCTAACCCTAACCCTAAATCTAAACCTAACCGGTACCGTAACCCTAACCCTAACAGTAACCCTAACCTTAACCCTAACCTGTAACGTAACCCTAACCCTACCCCTAAACCTAACCCTAACCTCTACCATAACCCTAACCCTAAACTGTACCGTAACCCTAAAGCTAACGCTACCCCTAACCATTCTGCGAACCTATAACATAAGCCTACCCTAACCCGAACCGTAACCCTAACCTGTACCGTTACCTAACCATAAGCCTAAACCCAATCCTAACCTTACCCTAACTTCTAACGTAACCCTAAAACTAACCCTAATCATAACTTGTACCGTAACCCTAATCCTAACCCATAATCTAAACCTAACCAGAACTGTAACCCTAACCCTAACCCTACCAGTAACACTAACCTTAACCCTAACCTGTACCGTAACGCAACCCTAACCCTAACCCAAACCTTAATGCTATCCTACACAGTAACCCAAACCGTAACCCTAAACGTAACCCTAACCTGTACCGTTACCCTAACCATAACCCTAAACCCAACCCTAACCAGAACCCTAACAACTACCGTAAACCTAACCCTAACCCTAAACTTAACCCTAAACTGTACCGTAACTGTAACCCTAACCCAAAACCTAACCCTAACCTGTACCGTAACCCTAACCCTAACCCTAACCTGTACCGTAACCCTAACCCTAAACCTAAACTGTACCGTAACCCTACCCCTAACCGTAACCCTAACCCTAATGCTATCCTATACCGTAACCTTAACCCTAAACCTAACCATAACCAAAACTTATACCGTAACCCTAACCCTAACCCTAACAATAAACCTAAACTTATTCCTAACCTCGACCGTAACCATAAAACTAATCCTAACCCCAACCTGTGCCAGAACGCTAAACCTAACACTAAACCTAACCATCACCTGTACCGTAACCCTAACCCTTACCCTACCCCTAAACCTAACCCTCACCTGTACCGTAACCCTAACCCTAACCCTAACCTGTACCGTAACCCTAAAAATAACGCTTCCCCTAAACTTTTTGCTATCCTATACCGTAACCCTAACCCTAACCCTAACCGTAACCCTAACCTGTACCGTTACCCTAAACATAACCCTAAACCCAACCCTAACCCTTACCCTAACTTCTAACGTAACCCTAACCTTAACCATAACCATTACCTGTACCGTAACCCTAATCCTAACCCTAACCCTAAACCTAACCAGTACCGTAACCCTAACCCTAACCATAACAGTAACGCTAACCTTAACCCTAACCTGTACCGTAAACCAACCCTAACCCTAACCCTAACTTTAATGCTATCCTATAACGTAACCCAAACTCTAACACTAACCGTAACCCTAACCTGTACCGTTACCCTATGCATAACCCTAAACCCAACCCTAACCCTAACCCTAACAACTTCCGTAACCCTAAACCTAACCCTAACCGTAAACTTAACCCTAAACTGTACCATAACTGTAACCCTACCCCTAAACCTAACCCTACACTGTACCCCAAACCTAAACCTAACCCTAAACCTAACTTGTACCGTAACCCTAACCCTAACCCTAACAATAACCTTAACCCTAACCCTTAGCTGTACCATAACCCTAACCCTATACCTAAACCTAACCCTAACCTTTACCATAACCCTAACCCTAACCATAACCTATACCGTAAACCTTACCCTAACCCTAACAGTAAACCTAACCCTAACACTAACAGTAACAGTAACCCTAACCTTAACCCTAACCTGGACCGTAACCCTAACCCTACTCCTAAACCTAACCCTAACCTGTACCGTAATCCTAACCCTAACACTAACCCCACCCGTAACACTAACCCACAACAGTACCTAACCTGTACCGTAACCCTAACCCTACTCCTTAACCTAACCCTAACCTGTACCATAATCCTAACCCTAACACTAACCCCACCCGTAACCCTAACCCACAACTGCAACCCTAACCATAACCGTAACCCTAACAGTAACCCTTCCCTGTACCGTAACACTAAACCTAACCCTAAACCTAGGCTGTACCATAACCCTAACCCTAAACCTAAACTTTACCGAAACCTGTACCGAAACCCTAGCCCTAACCATAACCATAACCTCTACTGTAACCCTAACTCTAAATCTAAACTCTATGGCAAACGTAACCCTAACTCTACCCTAACACTAACCCTAACCCCAACATGTACCATAACACTAACCCTAACCCTAACCCTAAACCTAATCCCCACCTGTACCGTAAACCTCACCCTAAACCTAACCCTAACCCTAAACTTAATCCTAACCTGTACGTAACCCTAACCCTTACCCTCACCCTAACCTGTACCGTAACCCTAAACCTAACCCTAACATTAACCCTACCCGTAACCCTAAACCACACCTGTACGGCAACCCTAACTCTAACCCTAACCCTAACCATAAAACTTACCTATACCCTAACACTAACCCTAACCCTAAACCTAACCCTACCCTGAACCGTAACCCTAACCCTAACCATAACCCTACCCGTGAACCTAACCCACAACCGTACCGCAACTCTAACCGTAACCCTAAACCTAACCGTAACCCTTGCCTGTACAGTAACACTAACCCTAAACCTAAACATAACCAGTCCCATAAACCTATCCCTAACGCTAACCTGTACCGTAAGCCTAAAGCTAACACTAACCCTAACCGTAAACTCTACCGAAAACCTACACCTAAACATAAACACTACCATAACCCTAACACTAAACCTAACCCTAACGCTAGCCTAACCTGTACCATAACCCGAAACCTAACCCTCATCCTAACCTGTACCGTAACCTTAACCCCAACCCTAACCCTACCCATAAACCTAAACCACAGCTGTACGGCAACCCTAATCGTAACCCTAACTCTAAACCTAACCGTAACCCTTACCTGTTCCATAACACTAACCCTAACCCTAAACCTAACCTGTACCATAACTCTAACCCTAAACCTAACCCCACCCTAATCTGTACCGTAACCCTAACCCTAACCTGAACCGAAAACCTAACCCTAACCCTAATCCTAACGTGTTCCGTAACCCTAACTCTAGCACTAACCCTAACCATAACTTGAATCATAACCCTAACCCTAACCCTAAACCTAAACTTAACACTACCCTGTATCGTAACCCTAACGCTAACCCTAATCCTACCCCTACCCTAAACTGTACCGTAACCCTAAACCTAAACCTAACACTAACCCTAATGATAACATATACCGTAACCCTAACCCTAACCTAACAGTAACCCTAACTGTTCTGTAACCCTGTCCCTAAGCTAACCCTAACCCTAACCTGTACCGCAATCCTAGCCCTAACCCTAACCCTAACAGTAACCCTAACCTTAACCCTAACCTGTACCGTAACACTAACCCTACCCCTAAACCTAACCCTAACCCATACCGTAACCCTAACCCTAACCCTTACCCTAACCATAACCTATACTGTAAACCTAAAACTAACCCTAACAGTAAACCAAACCGGTACCGTAACCCTAACCCTAAAACTAACAGAAACCCTAACCTTAACCCTAACCTGTACGGTAACCCTAACCCTACTCCTCAACCTAAACCTAACCTGTACCGTAACCCTAACCCTAACACTAACCCCACTCGTAACCCTAACCCACAACTGTACCGCAACCCTAACCATAACAGTAACCCTACCGTAACCCTTATCTGTACCGTAACGCTAAACCTAACCCGAAACCTAAGCTGTACCATAACCCTAACCCTAAACCTTACCTTTACCGTAACCTGTACCAAAACCCTAACCCTAACCCTAACCGTAACCTGTACCGTAACCCTAACTCTAAATCTAACCTCTCTGGCAAAACTAACCCTAAACCTAACCCTAACACTAACCGTAACTCCAACATGTAGCATAACACAAACCCTAACCCTAACCCTAACCCTAAACCTAAACCCACCTGTACTGTAAACCTCACCATAAATCTAACCCTAACACTAAACTTAACCCTAACCTGTACGGTAACCCTAACCCTTACTGTCACCCTAAACTGTACCGTAACCCTAACCCTAACCCTAACCCTAACACTAACCCTACCCGTAACCCTAAACCACACCTGTACGGCAACCCTAACCCTAACCCTAACCCTAACCCTAACCATAAAACTTACTATACCATAACACTAACCCTAACCCTAAACCTAACCATACCCTGAACCGTAACTCTAACCCTAACCCTAAACCAACCCATAACCCTAACCCACAACTGTACCGCAACTCTAACCGTAACCCTAACCCTAACCATAAGCCTTACCTGTAGAGTAACACTAACCCTAAACCTAAACGTAACCAGTATCGTAACCCTATCCCTAACCCTAAACCTAACCTGTACCGTAAGCCTAAACCTAACCCTAACCCTAACCTGTACCATAATCCGAACCCTAATCCTCACTCTAACCTGTACCGTAAACTTAACCCTAACCCTAAACCAACCGATAATGCTAAACCACAGCTGTAGGGCAACCCTTATCGTAAGCCTAACTCTAACCCTAACCATACCCCTTACCTGTACCGTAACACTAACCCTAACCCTAAGCCTAACCTGTACCGTAACCCTAACCCTAACACTAACCCTAACCCTAACTTGTATCGTAACCCTAACGCTAACCCTAAACCTAACCCTAACCCTACCCTGTACCGTAACCCTAATGCTAACCCTAATCCTACCCCGACCCTAAACTGTACCGTAACCCTAAACCTAACCCTAACACTAACCCTAATGCTAACATATACCGTAACCCTAACCCTAACAATAACCCTTACTGTTCTGTAACCCTGTCCCTAAGCTAACCCTAACCCTAACCTGTACCGTAATCCTAGCCCTAACCCTAACCTGTACCGTAAACCTAACCCTAACTCAAAACCTAACCGTAATCTGTACCATAACCCTAACAGTAACCATAACCCTAACCCTAACCCTAACCTGTATGGTGACACTAACCCTAACCCTAACCCTAAACCTAACCAGTGCCGTAACTCTAACCCTAAACCTAACAGTAACCCTAACCTAAACCTAACCTGTACCGTAACCCTAACCCTACCATAAACTTAACCCTAACCTGTACCATAACCTAACCCTAACCCTAAACTGTACCGTAACCCTAACCCTAACCCTAATCCTAACCCTAACCCTAACCCTAATGCTATCCTATACCGTAACCTTAACCCTAAACCTAACCGTAACCAAAACTTATACCGTAACCCTAACCCTAACCCTAAACATAAACCTAAACTTATTCCTAAACTCGACCGTAACCATAAAACTAATCCTAATCCTAACCCCAACCTGTGCCAGAACGCTAAACCTAACACTAAACCTAACCATCACGTGTACCGTAACCTTAACCCTTACCCTACCCCTAAACCTAACCCTCACCTGTACCGTAACCCTAACCCTAACCCTAACCTGTACCGTAACACTAAAACTAATGCTTCCCCTAAACTTTTTGCTATCCTATACCGTAACCCTAACCCTAAACCTAACCGTAACCCTAAACTGTACTGTTACCCTAAACATAACCCTAAACCCAACCCTAACCCTTACCCTAACCTCTAACGTAACCCTAACCTTAACCATAACCATTACCTGTACCGTAACCCTAATCCTAACCCTAACCCTAAACCTAACCGGTACCGTAACCCTAACCCTAACCATAACAGTAACGCTAACCTTAACCCTAACCTGTACCGTAATCCAACTCTAACCCTAACCCTAAATTTAATGCTATCCTATAACGTAACCCAAACTCTAACCCTAACCGTAACCCTAACCTGTACCGTTACCCTATGCGTAACCCTAAACCCAACCCTAACCCTAACCCTAACAACTACCGTAACCCTAACCCTAACCGTAAACTTTACCCTAAACTGTACCATAACTGTAACCCTACCCCTAAACCTAACCCTAAACTGTACCCCAAACCTAAACCTAACCCTAAACCTAACTGGTATCGTAACCCTAACCCTAACCCTAACAGTAACCTTAACCCTAACCCTAAGCTGTACCATAACCCTAACCCTATCCCTAAACCTAACCCTAACCTTTACCGTAACCCTAACCCTAACCATAACCTATACCGTAAACCTTACCCTAACCCTAACAGTAAACCTAACCCTAACACTAACAGTAACAGTAACCCTAACCTTAACCCTAACCTGTACCGTAACCCTAACCCTACTCCTAAACCTAACCCTAACCTGTACCGTAATCCTAACCCTAACACTAACCCCACCCGTAACCCTAACCCACAACGGTACCTAACCATAACCGTAACCCTAAAACTACTCCTAAACCTAACCCTAACCTGTACCGTAATCCTAACACTAACACTAACCCCACCCATAACCCTAACCGACAACTGCAACCCTAACCATAACCGTAACCCTAACAGTAACCCTTACCTGTACCGTAACACTAAACCTAACCCTAAACCTAAGCTGTACCGTAACCCTAACCCTAAACCTAAACTTTACCGAAACCTGTACCGAAAATCTAACCCTAACCATAACCATAACCTCTACCGTAACCCTAACTATAAATCTAAACTCTATGGCAAACGTAACCCTAACCCTACCCTAACACTAACCCTAACCCCAACATGTACCATAACACTAACCCTAACCCTAACCCTAAACCTAATCCCCACCTGTACCGTAAATCTCACCCTAAACCTAACCCTAACCCTAAACTTAACCCTAACCTGTACCGTAACCCTAAACCTAACCCTAACACTAACCCTACCCGTAACCCTAAACCAAACCTGTACGGCAACCCTAACTCTAACCCGAACCCTAACCATAAAACTTACCTATACCCTAACACTAACCCTAACCCTAAACCAAACCCTACCCTGAACCGTAACCCTAACCCTAACCATAACCCTACCCGTGAAACTAACCCACAACTATACCGCAACTCTAACCGTAACCCTAACCCTAACCGTAACCCTTACCTGTACAGTAACACTAACCATAAACCTAAACGTAACCAGTCCCGTAAACCTATCCCTAACCCTAACCTGTACCGTAAGCCTAAACCTAACCCTAACCCTAACCTGTACCATAACCCTAACCCTTAACCTCACCCTAAACTGTACCGTAACCCTAACCCAACCCTAACGCGAAATCTACCCGTAACCCTAAACCACACCAGTATGGCAACCCTAACCCTAACACTAACACTAACCCTAACCGTAAAACTTACCTGTACTGTAACACTAACCCTAACCCTAAACGTAACCTGTACCGTAAATCTAACCCTAACCCTAATGATAACCTGTACCGTAAGCCTAAACCTAACCCTAACCCTAACACTAAACTCTACCGAAACCCAAACCCTAACCGTAACCTGTACTGTAACCCTAACAGTAACCCTAACAGTAACCCTAAACCATAACCTAACCCTAACCCTCACCTTAACCTGTGCTGTAAACTTAACCCTAACCCTAACCCTACCCGTAACCCTAACCCACTGCTGTACGGAAACCCTAATCGTAACCCTAACTCTAAACCTAACCGTAACACTTTCCTGTACCGTTACACTAACCCTAACCCTAAACCTAACCTGTACCGTAACTCTAACCCTAAACTTAATCCTAACTTGTACCATAACCCTAACCCTAACCCTAACCTGAACCGAAAACCTAACCCTAAACCTAAGCCTAACCGGTATCGTAACCCTAACAGTAACACTAACCCTAACCCTAAATTGTATCATAACGCTAACTCTAAACCTAACCGTAACCCTAAACCTAACCCTACCCTGTACCGTAACCCAAAAGCTAACCGTAACCCTTCCCCTACCCTAAATTGTACCGTAACCCTAAACCTCACCCTAACACTAACCCTAACCCTAACAACTACCATAACCCTAACCCTAACCCTAGCCTGAAACTAAACCCTAAACTGTACCGTAACTCTAACCCTACCCCTAAACCTAACCCTAACCTGTACCGTAACCCTAACCCTAACCCTAACCCTAACAATAACCTGTACCATAAACCTAACCCTAACCCTAACAGAAAACCTAACTGGTACGGTAATCCTAACCATAACACTAACAGTAACCCTAACCTTAACCCTAACCTGTACCGTAACCCTAACCCTACTCCTAAACCTAACCCTAACCTGTGCCGTAACCCTAACCCTAACCCTAACCTGTACCATAAAGCTAAACCTAACCCTACCCCTAAACTTAATGCTATCTTATACCGTAAGCCTAACCCTAACCCTAACCGTAACCCTAACCTGTACCGTTACCCTAACCGTAACCCTAAACCCAACCCTTACCCTAACCCTAACAACTACCGTAACCCTAACCCTAACCCTAACCCTAAACTTAACCCTAAACTGTACTGTAATCCTAAACCTAACGCTAACCCTAAACCTAACCATAGCCTCTACCGTAACCGTAACCCTAAGACTAACCCTAACACTAACCCTAACTTGTACCGTAACGCTAACCATAATATTAAACCTACCCTTTACTGTAACCCTAACCCTAAACCTAAACTTAACCTGTACCGTAACCATAACCCTACCCTAAGCCTAAATCTAAACCTAACCTTTACCCAAACCCTAACTCAAATTCTAACCTCTGTGGCAAACATAACCCTAACCCTAATCCTAACACTAACCTTAACCCTAACCTGTACCGTAACACTAACACTAACCCTAACCCTAACCCTAAACCTAAAGTGTACAATAACCCTAACCCTAACCATAACCATAACCTAAACCTAAACTGTACCGTAACCCTAACCCTAACCCGAAACCTAACCTTATCCTAACCTGTACCGAAACCCTAACCCTAACACTAAACATAACCTAACCTATACCGTAGCCCTAACCCTAACCCTAACCCTAACACTAACCTGTACCGTAACCCTAACCCTAACACTAACCCTAACCCTAAATTGTACCGTAACCCTAAACCTAACCCTAACTCTAACACTACTCTGTACCGTAACAATAAACCTACCCCTAACCGTTACCTGAACCATAACCCGAACCCTCACTTTAAACTCTAACTCTTAACTTAACCGGAAACTTAACCTCTATGGAAAACTAACACTAACCCTCACACTAAACCCTAACCCTAACCCTAACCTGTACCGCAACCCTAACTATAAGCCTTACCCTAAACCTGACACTAACGTGTACGGTAACCCTAACCCTAACCCTAACCCTAACATTAACCCTCACCCTAACATGTACCGTAACCATAACCCTAAACATAACCTTAACCTGAACCATAACCCTCACCCTAAACACAACTCTACCTGTAAGCCTAAACAACAACTGTACCGCAATCCTAACCGTAACCCTAACCGTAAACCTACCCTAACCGTAACCCTTAACTCTGTACCCTAACCCTAACCCTAACCCTAAGCTCTATGGCAAACCTAACCTAACACAATCACTAACCCTCACCCTAACCTGTACCGTAACACTAGCCCTAACCCTAACCCAAAAACTTACCCTAAACCTTACCTTAACCGTAACCCTAATCCTAACCCTACCCGTAAACGTATCCCTAACCTGTACCGTATCCGAAACCGTAACCCTAACCCCAACCCTAAGCCTAACCCTAACCACTACCGTAACCGTGATCCTAACCCTAACCCTAAGCCTAACTCTAACCTGTACCATAACCCTAACCCTAACCCTAACATTAACCCTAACCCTAACCCTATCCCTAAACCTAACGCTAACCCTAAACCTAACAGTTACCTGTACCATAACCATACCCCTAACCGTAAACCTAACCTGTACCGTAACCGTAACCCTAACACTAACACTAACCTAACCCGTAACACTAACCAACAACTGTACCGCAACGCTAACTGTAACCCTTACCTGTACCGTAACACTTACCCTAACCCTATATGTAACCTGTACCGTAACCCTAAACATAACCCTAACCCTATCCCTAATCCTTACCTGTACTGTAACCCTAACACTAACCCTAACCCTAACCTGTACCAAAACCCTAAACCAAACCTTAAACCTAACTATAATCCTAACCTGTACCCTAACACTAACTTTAATTCTAAACTCTATGGGAAACCTAACCCTAACCCTAACCCTAAACCTAAACCTAACCTGTAACATAACCCTAACCCTAACCCTAACCTCTACCGTACCCCTAACCCTAACCCTAAACCTAAACCTCACCTGTACCGTAAACCTAAACCTAATCCTACCCTGTACCATAACGCTAAACCTAACCCTATCCCTAACTCTAAAGCTAACCTATACCGTAAACCTAACCCTAAACCTAACCCTAACCCTAACTTTTACCGTATCCCTAACCCTAAAACCTAACCATAAATGTACTGTAACCCTACCACTAACCCTAAACTTAACCTGTACTGTAACCCTAATCCTAACCCTAACCCTAACTTGTATCGTAACCATAACTCTAACCCTAACCCTAATCTGTACCGTAAACCTACCCCGAACCCTAACCCTAACCCTAACCTATACCGTAACCCTACAGCTAACCCTAACCTTAACACTAACCTATAATGTAACCCTAACCCTAAACCTTACCGTAACCCTAACTTGTTCCGTAACCCTAACCCTAACCATAGCCATAACCCTAACCTGTATGGTACCCTAACCCTAACCCGTACCATAACCTAACCCTACCGCTAAACCTAACCCTAACCTGTACCGTAACCCTAACCCTAAACCTAACCCTTACCCTAACCCTAACCTGTACTGTAACCCTAAACCTAACCCTAACCCTAAACCTTCTGCTAACCTATACACTAAAGCTAACCCTAAACCTAACTGTAACCATAACATGTACCGTAACCATAACCCTAACCCTATACCAAATGCTAACCTGTACCGGAACCGTAACCCTAACCCTAACCCTAACCTGTACCACAACCCTAACCTGAACCCTAACCCTAACCCGTACGATAACACTAACCCTAAACCTACACATAACCTGTACCGCAAACCCAACCCTAACCCTAACCCTAAACCTGACACTAACCTATACGGTAACCCTACCCCTAATCATAACCCTAACCCTAACCCTAACCCTAACCCTAACCCAAACCTGTACCGTAACCCTAACCCTAACACTAACCCTAAACCTAACCCTAACTTGTACTGTAAACCTAAAACTAAAGCTAAACCTACCCTGAAACGTAACCCTTACACTAACCCTTACCTTACCCATAACCCTAACCCAAAACTGTACCACAACCCTAACCGTAACCGTAACCCTAACCGTAACCCTTACCTGTGCCGTAACACTCACCCAAACCCTAAACCTAACCTGTACCGTAACCCTAACCCTAAACCTAAACTTTACCATAACTTGTACCGAAACCCTAACCCTAACCCTAACAGTAACCTGTCCCTAACTCTATATCTATCTTCTATGGCAAACCTAACCCTAACCCTAACACTAACACTAACCCTAAACCCAACATGTACCTTAAGACTAACCTAACCCTAACCCTAACCCTAACCCTAACCCTAAACCTTACCCCACCTGTACCGTAACCTTCAACCTGAACCTAACCCTAACCCTAACCTTAACCCTAACCTGTACCGTAAACCTCACCCTTACCCTCACCCTAACTTGTACCGTAACCCTAACTCTAATCATAACACTAACCCAACCTGTAACACTAAACCACACCTATACGGCAACCCTAACTCTAACCCTAACCCTAAACCTAACCATAACCATAACCATAAACTTACCTGTACCGTAACACTAACCCTTACCCTAAAACTAACCCTACTCTGAACCGTAACCCAAACCCTAACCCTAACCTTAACCGTAACCCTAACCTGTACCTTTACCCTAACCATAACCCTAAACCCAACCCTAACCCTAACCCTAAGAACTACTGTAACCCTAACCCTAACCCTAACCTGTACCGTAACCCTAAACCTAACCCTAACCCTAAACCAAAACGGTACCGTAACCCTAACCCTAACCCTAACAGCAAACATAACCTTAACCCTAACATGTACCGTAACCCTAACAATACACCTAAACATAACCCTAACATATACCATAATCCTAACCCTAACCCTAACCATAAACTATACCGTAAACCTAACCCTAAACCTAACAGTAAACCTAACCGATACCATAACCCTAACCCTAACACTAACAGTAACCCTAAACTTAACCCAAACCTGTACTGTAACCGTAACCCTAACACTAACCCCACCCGTAACCCTAACCCACAACTGTAACGCAACCCTAACCATAACCGTAACCCTGACCGTACCCTTATCTGTACCGTAACACTAACCCTAACCCTAAAACTAAGCTGTACCGTAACCCTAACCCTAACCCTATACTTTACCGTAACCTGTACAGAAACCCTAACCCTAACCCTAACCGTAAACTGTACCGTAACACTAACTCTAAATCTAACCTCTATGGCAAAACTACCCCTAACCCTAACCTTAACACTAACCCCACCCGTAACCCTAACCCACAACTGTACCGCAACCCTAACCCTAACCCTGACACTAACCATAACCCTTACCTGTAAAGTAACACTAACCCTAACCCTAAACCTAAGCTGTTCCGTAACCCTAACCCTAAACCTAACCTTTACCGTAACCTGTACCGAAACCCTAACCCTCACCCTAACCGTAACCTGTACCGTAACCCTAACTCTATATCTAACCTCTATGGCAAACCTAACACTAACCCTACCCAAACACTAACCCTAACCCCAATATGTACCATAACACTAACCATACCCTAATCCTAACCATAAAACTAAACCCCACCTGTACCGTAACCTTCAGCCTAAACCTAACCCTAACCCTAAACTTAACCCTAACCTGTACTGTAAACATAACCCTTACTCTCACCCTAAACTGTACCGTAACCCTAACCCTAACCCTCAAACTGACTCTAACCCTAACCATAAAACTTACCTATACCGTAACACTAACCCTAACCCTAAACCTAACCCTACCCTGAATCGTAACCCTAACCCTAACCCTAACCCTACCCGTAACCCTAACCCACAACTGTACCGCAACTTTAATTTAACCCTAACCCTAACCGTAACCCTTAACTAGCAGTAACACTAACTCTAAACCTAAACGTAAACAGTACCATAACCCTATCCCTAAACCTAACCCTCACCCTAACCTGTACCGTAAGCCTAAACCTAACCCTAACTCTAACCCTAAACTCTACCGAAACCCTAAACCTAGCTATAACCTGTACTGTAACCCTAACCCTAACCCTAAGCCTAGCCCTAATCTGTACCATAACCCGAACCCTAACCTTCACCCTAACCTGTACCGTAACCTTAACCCTAACCCTAACCCTACCCGTACCCTAAACCACAGCTGTATGGCAACCCAAATCGTAACCCTAACTCTAACCCTAACCGTAACCCTTACCTGTACCGTAACACTAACCCTAACCCTAAACCTAACCTGTACCGTAACTCTAACCCTAAACCTAACCCTAACACTAACCTGTACCATAACCCTAACCCTAACCTGAACCGAAAACCTAACCCTAACCCTAAGCCTAACCTGTACCGTAACCCTAACCCTAACCCTAACCCTAACGTGTATTGTAACCCTAAACCTAACCCTAAACCTAAACCTAACCCTACCCTGTACCGTAACCCTAACACTAACCCTAATCCTACCCTTACCCTAAACTGTACTGTAACACTAAACCTAACCCTAACACTAACCCTAACGCTAACATATACCGTAACCCTAACACTAAACATAATACTAACCCTAACAGTTCTGTAACCCTATCCCTAAGCTAACCCTAACCCTAACCTGTACCGTAATCCTAGCCCGAACCCTAACCTGTACCGTAAATCTAACTCTAACTCTAAACCTAACCATAACCTCTACCATAACCCTAACAGTAACCCTAACCATAACCCTAACCCTAACCTGTACGGTAACACTAACCCTAACCCTAACCCTAACCCTAAACATAACTGGTGCCGTAACTCTAACCCTAAACCTAACAGTAACCCTAACCTTAAACCTAACCTGTACCGTAACCCTAACCGTACCCTAAACCTAACCCTAACCTGTACCGTTACCCTAACCCTAACCCTAACCATAACACTAACACTAACACTAACCTGTACCATAACCCTAACCCTAACCCTAACACTAAAACTAATGCTATCCTATACCATAACCCTAACACTAAACCTAACCGTAACTATAACTTGTACCGTAACCCTAACCCTAACCCTAAACCTAAACTTATTCCTAACCTCAATCTTAACCCTAAAGCTAACCCTAACCCTAACCTGTGCCGTAATGCTAAACCTAACCCTAAACCTAACCATCACCTGTACCGTACCCTAACCCTAACCCTAATCCTAACCGGTACTGTAACCCTAAACCTAACCCTAACAGTAACACTATCCTTTACCCTAACCTGTACCGTAACCCTAACCCTACTGCTAACCTAAACCTAACCTGTACTGTAACCTTAAACCTAACGCTAACCGTAAACTATACCATAACCCTAACCATAACCATAACCCTAAACCTAACCGGTACCGTAACCCTAACCCTAAGAGTAACCCTAACCTTAACCCTAACTTGTAACGTAACCCTAACCCAACCCCTAACCCTAAACCTAACCTGTAACGTAACCCTAACACTAACCTGTACCGTAACCCTAAAACTAACGCTACCCCTAACCTAATGCTATTCTATACTGTAAGCCTAACCCTTACCCTAACCGTAACCCTAACCTGTACCGTTACCCTGCCATAACCCTAAACCCAACCCTAAGCCTAACCCTAATCATAGCCTGTACCGTAACCGTAATCCTAACGCTAACTCTAATCCTAAACCTAACCGGTACCGTAACCCTAACCCGAAACCTAACCCTACCAGTAACTCTAACCTTAACCCTACCCTGTACCGTAACCCAACCCTAACCCTAACCCTAACCTTAAGGCTATTCTATACCGTAACCCAAACGCTAAACCTAACTGTAAACCTAACCTGTACCGTTACCCTAACCGTAACCCTAAACCCAAACCTAACCTTAACCCTAACCCTAACCCAAAACTTAACCCTAAACTGTACCGTAACTCTAACCCTACCCCTAAACCTAACCCTAACCTGTACCATAACGCTAATCGTAACCCTAACTCTAACCTGTAAAATAAACTTAAACCTAACCCTAACCCTAAACCTAACCGGTACAGTAACCCTATCCCTAATGCTAACAGTAAACCTAAGCTTAAACCTAACCTGTACCGTAAGCCTACTCCTAACCTAAGCCTACCTATTCCTAAACCTAACCCCACCCGTACCGTAACCCTAACTCTAACCTGTACCGTCAACCTAAACCTAACCCTACCCCTAAACTTAATGCTATCCTATACCTTAAGCCTAACCCTAATCCTAACTGTAAACCTAACCTGTACCGTTGCCCTAACAATAACCCAAACCCAACCCTAACCCTAACCACTACCGTAACCCTAAACATAACCCTAACCCTAAACTTAACCCTAAACTGTACCGTAACTCTAACCCTACTCCTAAACCTAACCGTAACCTGTACCGTAACCCTAACCCTAACGCTTACCCTAACCTGTACCATAACCCTAAACCTAACCCTAAACCTAAATCTAACCGGTACCAAAACCCTAACCGTAACCCTAACAGTAACCCTAACCTTAACCCTAACCTGTACCTTAACCCTAACACTAAACCTAACCCTAACCCTAACCTATACCATAACCCTAAACCTAACCCTAACCCTAACCATAACCTATACCGTAAACCTATACCTAACCCTAACAGTAAACCTAACCTGTACTGTAACCCTAACCCTAACACTAACAGTAACCCTAACCTTAACCCTAACCTGTACCGTAACCCTAACCCTACTCCTCAACCTAACCCTAACCTGTAACGTAACCCTAATCCTAACCCAACCCTACCCGTAACCCTAACCCACAACTGTACCAAACCCTAACCGTAATCGTAAGCCTAACTGTAACCCTTACCTGTCCGTACCACTAACCCTAACCCTAAACCTAAGCTGTACCGTAACCCTAACCCTAAACCTAACCTTTAACGTAACCAGTACCGAAACCCTAACCCTAACCCTAACCGTATCCTTTACCGTAACCCTAACACTAAATCTAACCTCTATGGCAAAACTACCCCTAACCCTAACCCTAACACTAACCCTAACCCCCACATGTACCATAACGCTAACCCTAAACCTAACCCTAACCCTAACCCTTAACCCTAACCTATACTGTAACCCTAACCGTTACCCTCACCCTAACCTGTACCGTAACCCTAACCCTAACAATAACACTAACCCTACCCGTAACCCAAAACCACACTGTACCGCACCCTAACCCTAACCCTAACCCTAACACTAACACTAACCCTAACCTTAAACCTAACGTATACCGTAACCCTAACCCCAACGCTAATCCTAACCCTAACCTGTACCGTATCCCTAACGCTAACCCTAACCTTAACCTGTACCGCATACATAACCCTAACCCTAACCCTAACCCTAACCCTAACCCTAACCATAAAACTTACCTGGACCGTAACACTAACCCTAACCCTAAACCTAATCTTACCCTGAACTGTAACCCTAACCCTAACCCTAACCCTACCCATAACCCTAACCCACAACTGTACCAAACTCTAACCGTTACCCTAACCCTAACCGTAACCCTTACCTTTACAGTAACACTAACCCTAACCCTAAACCTAAGCTGTACCGTAATCCTAACCCTAACCCTAAACCTAAACTTTACCCTAACCTGTACCGAAACCCTAACACTAACCCTAACCATAACCTGTACCATAACCGTACCCCTAACTGTAAACCTAACCTGTACCCTAAAACTAAATCTAAATCTAACCTCTATGGCAAACCTAAACCTAACCCTAATCCTAACACTAACACTAACCCAACATGTACCGTAACACTAACCCTAACCCTAACCTTGATACTAACCTGTACGGTAACCATATCCCTAACAATAACGGTAAACCTAACCCTAACCCTAACCCTAATCTGTACCATAACCCTAACCCTAACAAAACCCTAACCCTAACCCTAACCTAACACTAAACCTAACCCTACCCTGAACCGTAACCCTAAACCTAACACTAACCCTACCCGTAATCTAACCCACAAATTTACCACAACCCTAACCGTAACCGTCACCCTGACTGTAACCCTTACCTGTACCGTAACACTAACCCTAACCCTAAACCTAAGCTGTACCATAACGCTAACCCTAAACCTAACCTTTACCGTAACCTGTACCGAAACCCTAACCCTAAAGCTAACCGTAACCTATACTGTAACCCTAACTCTAATTCAAACCTCTATGTCAAACCTAACCCTAACCCTAACACTAAAACTAACCCTAATCCCAACATGTACCATAACACTAACCCTAACCCTAACCCTAACCCTAACCCTAAACCTAAACCCAACCTGTACCATACCCCTCACCCTAAACCTAACCCTACCCGTAACACTAACCCACAACTGTACCAAAACCCTAAACGTAACCGTAACCCTAACCTTAACCCTAACCTGTACCGTAACACTAACCCTAACCCTAACCTAACCCTACCCTGAGTCGTAACCCTAACCCTAATCCTAACCCTACCCGTAACCCTAACCCACAACTGTACCGCAACTCTAAACATAACCCTAACCCTCACCGTAACCTTTACCTGTAGAGTAACACTAACCCTAAACCTAAACCTAAGCTGTACCGTAATCCTAACCCTAACACTAAACCTAAATTTTACACTAACCTGTACCGAACCCTAACCTAACCCTAACCATAACCTGTACCATAACTGTACCCCTAACTGTAAACCTAACTTGTACCCTAAAACTAAATCTAAATCTAACCTCTATGGCAAACCTAAACCTAACCTAATCCTAACACTAACACTAACCCAACATGTACCGTAACACTAACACTAACCCTAACACTAACCCTATCCACAACCTTAACCCTAAGCGTTCCCCTAACCTCTACCGTACCCCTAACCCTAACCCTAAACTGACCCTAACCTGTACCGTAAACCTAACCCTAATCCTAACCTGTACAACAACCCTAAACCTAAACCTATCCCTAACCCTAACGCTAACCTATATCGTAAATCTAACCCTAAACCTAACCGTAAACCTAACTTGTACCGTATCCCTAACCCTAAACCTAACCCTAAAAGTAACCTGTACCATAACCCTACCACTAACCCTAACCTAACCTGTATTGTAACCCTAATCCTAACCCTAACCCTAACTTGTATCGTAACCGTAACTCTAACCCTAACCCTAATCTGTACCATAAACCTAACACGAACCCTAACCCTTACCCTAACATTAACCTGTACCGTAACCCTAAAGCTAACGTAACCCTAATGCTAACCTATAACGGAACCCTAACCCTAAACCTTACCGTAACCCTAACTTGTTCCGTAAACCTAACCCTAACCATAGCCATAACCCTAACGTGTATGGTACCCTAACCCTAAACCTAACCTGAACCAAGCCCCTAACCCTAAACCTAACCCTAACCCTAACCTGTAATGTAACCCTAAACCTAACCCTAACCCTAACCTGTACCGTAACCCTAAACCTAACCCTAACCCTAAACCTTCTGCTAACCTATTCACTAACCCTAACCCTAAACCTAACCGTAAACATAACTTGTACCGTAACCCTAAACCTAATGATAACCTGTACCGTAACCATAACCCTAACCCTAACCCTAACCTGTACCGCAACCCTAACTCTAAACCTAACCTTAAACTGTATGGTAACCCTAACCCTAACCATAATCTGTACCGCAACCCTAACCCTAACCCTGATACTAACCTGTACGGTAACCCTATCCCTAACAATAACGGTAAACCTAACCCTAACCCTAACCCTAACCCTAATCTGTACCGTAACCCTAAACCTAACACTAACCCTAACCCTAACCCTAACCTAACACTAAACCTAACCCTACCCTGAAAGGTAACCCTAACCCTAACACTAACCCTACCCGTAATCTAACCCAAATGTACCACAACCATAACCGTAACCGTCACCCTGACTGTAACCCTTACCTGTACCGTAACACTAACCCTAACCCTAAACCTAACGTGTATCGTAACCCTAAACCTAACCCTAAACCTAAACCTAACCCTACTCTGCACCGTAACCCTAACACTAACCCTAATCCTACCCTTACCCTAAACTGTACTGTAACACTAAACCTAACCCTAACACTAACCCTAACGCTAACATATACCGTAACCCTAACACTAAACCAAATGTAACCCTAACAGTTCTGTAACCCTATCCCTAAGCTAACCCTAACCCTTACCTGTACCATAATCCTAGCCCGAACCCTAACCTGTACCGTAAATCTAACTCTAACTCTAAACCTAACGATAACCTCTACCATAACCCTAACAGTAACCCTAACCATAAACCTAACCCTAACCTGTACGGTAACACTAACCCTAACCCTAAGCCTAACCCTAAACATAACTGGTGCCGTACTCTAACCCTAAACCTAACAGTAGCCCTAACCTTAAACCTAACCTGTACCGTAACCCTAACCGTACACCTAAACCTAACCCTAACCTGTACCGTTACCCTAACCCTAACCCTAACACTAACACTAACCTGTACCATAACCCTAACCCTAACCCTAACACTAAAACTAATGCTATCCTATACCATAACCCTAACACTAAACCTAACCGTAACTATAACTTGTACCGTAACCCTAACCCTAACCCTAAACCTAAACTTATTCCTAACCTCAATCTTAACCCTAAAGCTAACCCTAACCCTAACCTGTGCCGTAATGCTAAACCTAACCCTAAACCTAACCATCACCTGTACCGTACCCTACCCTAACCCTAACCCTAATCCTAACCGGTACTGTAACCCTAAACCTAACCCTAACAGTAACACTAACCTTTACCCTAACCTGTACCGTAACCCTAACCCTACTGCTAACCTAACCCTAACCTGTACTGTAACCTTAACCCTAACGCTAACCGTAAACTATACCATAACCCTAACCATAACCATAACCCTAAACCTAACCGGTACCGTAACCCTAACCCTAAAAGTAACCCTAACCTTAACCCTAACTTGTACCGTAACCCTAACCCAACCCCTAACCCTAAACCTAACCTGTACCGTAACCCTAACACTAACCTGTACCGTAACCCTAAAACTAACGCTACCCCTAACCTAATGCTATTCTATACTGTAAGCCTAACCCTTACCCTAACCGTAACCCTAACCTGTACCATTACCCTGCCATAACCCTAAACCCAACCCTAACCCTAACCCTAACCTCTAACATAACCCTAACCCTAATCCTAACCATAGCCTGTACCGTAACCGTAATCCTAACGCTAACTCTAATCCTAAACCTAACCGGTACCGTAACCCTAACCCTAAACCTAACCCTACCAGTAACGCTAACCTTAACCCTACCCTGTACCATAACCCAACCCTAACCCTAACCCTAACCTTAAGGCTATCCTATACAGTAACCCAAACGCTAACCCTAACTGTAAACCTAACCTGTACCGTTACCCTAACCGTAACCCTAAACCCAACCCTAACCTTAACCCTACCCCTAACCCAAAACTTAACCCTAAACTGTACCGTAACTCTAACCCTACCCCTAAACCTAACCCTAACCTGTACCGTAACGCTAACCCTAACCCTAACTCTAACCTGTAAAATAAACTTAAACCTAACCCTAACCCTAAACCTAACCGGTACAGTAACCCTATCCCTAACGCTAACAGTAAACCTAACCTTAAACCTAACCTGTACTGTAAGCCAACTCCTAACCTAACCCTACCTTTCCTAAACCTAACCCCACCTGTACCATAACCCTAACTCTAGCCTGTACCGTCAACCTAAACCTAACCCTATCCCTAAACTTAATGCTATCCTATACCGTAAGCCTAACCCTAATCCTAATGGTAAACCTAACCTGTACCGTTGCCCTAACAATAACCCAAACCCAACCCTAACCCTAACCACTACCGTAACCCTAAACCTAACCCTAACCCTAAACTTAACCCTAAACTGTACCGTAACTCTAACCCTACTCCTAAACCTAACCGTAACCTGTACCGTAACCCTAACCCTAACGCTTACCCTAACCTGTACCATAACCCTAAACCTAACCCTAAACCTAAATCTAACCGGTACCAAAACCCTAACCGTAACCCTAACAGTAACCCTAACCTTAACCCTAACCTGTACCTTAACCCTAACCCTAACCCTAAACCTAACCCTAACCCTAACCTATACCATAACCCTAAACCTAACCCTAACCCTAACCATAACCTATACCGTAAACCTATACCTAACCCTAACAGTAAACCTAACCTGTACTGTAACCCTAACCCTAACACTAACAGTAACCCTAACCTTAACCCTAACCTGTACCGTAACCCTAACCCTACTCCTCAACCTAACCCTAACCTGTAACGTAACCCTAATCCTAACCCAACCCTACCCGTAACCCTAACCCACAACTGTACCAAACCCTAACCGTAATCGTAAGCCTAACTGTAACCCTTACCTGTCCGTACCACTAACCCTAACCCTAAACCTAAGCTGTACCGTAACCCTAACCCTAAACCTAACCTTTAACGTAACCAGTACCGAAACCCTAACCCTAACCCTAACCGTATCCTTTACCGTAACCCTAACACTAAATCTAACCTCTATGGCAAAACTACCCCTAACCCTAACCCTAACACTAACCCTAACCCCCACATGTACCATAACGCTAACCCTAAACCTAACCCTAACCCTAACCTTAACCCTAACCTATACTGTAACCCTAACCGTTACCCTCACCCTAACCTGTACCGTAACCCTAACCCTAACAATAACACTAACCCTACCCGTAACCCTAAACCACACTGTACCGCACCCTAACCCTAACCCTAACCCTAACCCTAACCCTAACACTAACCCTAAACTTAAACCTAACCTATACCGTAACCCTAACCCCAACGCTAATCCTAAGCCTAACCTGTAACGTATCCCTAACGCTAACCCTAACCTTAACCTGTACCGCAACCATAACCTTAACCCTAACCCTAACCCTAACCCTAACCATAAAACTTACCTGGACCGTACACTAACCCTAACCTAAACCTAACCTTACCCTGAACTGTAACCCTAACCCTAACCCTAACCCTACCCATAACCCTAACCCACAACTGTACCAAACTCTAACCGTTACCCTAACCCTAACCGTAACCCTTACCTTTACAGTAACACTAACCCTAACCCTAAGCCTAAGCTGTACCGTAATCCTAACCCTAACCCTAAACCTAAACTTTACCCTAACCTGTACCGAAACCCTAACACTAACCCTAAACATAACCTGTACCAAAACTGTACCCCTAACTGTAAACCTAACTTGTACCCTAAAACTAAATCTAAATCTAACCTCTATGGCAAACCTAAACCTAACCCTAATCCTAACACTAACACTAACCCAACATGTACCGTAACACTAACCCTAACCCTAACCTTGATACTAACCTGTACGGTAACCATATCCCTAACAATAAAGGTAAACCTAACCCTAACCCTAACCCTAATCTGTACCATAACCCTAACCCTAACCCTAACCCTAACCCTAACCTAACACTAAACCTAACCCTACCCTGAACCGTAACCCTAAACCTAACACTAACCCTACCCGTAATCTAACCCACAAATGTACCACAACCCTAACCGTAACCGTCACCCTGACTGTAACCCTTACCTGTACCGTAACACTAACCCTAACCCTAAACCTAAGCTGTACCATAACCCTAACCTTAAACCTAACCTTTACTGTAACCTGTACCGAAACCCTAACCCTAAAGCTAACCGTAACCTATACTGTAACCCTAACTCTAAATCAAACCTCTATGGCAAACCTAACCATAACCCTAACACTAAAACTAACCCTAACCCCAACATGTACCATAGCACTAACCCTAATCCTAACCCTAACCCTAACCCTAAACCTAAACCCAACCTGTACCATAACCCTCACCCTAAACCTAACCCTACCCGTAACACTAACCCACAACTGTACCAAAACCCTAAACGTAACCGTAACCCTAACCTTAACCCTAACCTGTACCGTAACACTAACCCTAACCCTAACCTAACCCTACCCTGAGTCGTAACCCTAACCCTAATCCTAACCCTACCCGTAACCCTAACCCACAACTGTACCGCAACTCTAAACATAACCCTAACCCTCACCGTAACCCTTACCTGTAGAGTAACACTAACCCTAAACCTAAACCTAAGCTGTACCGTAATCCTAACCCTAACACTAAACCTAAATTTTACACTAACCTGTACCGAAACCCTAACCCTAACCCTAACCATAACCTGTACCATAACTGTACCCCTAACTGTAAACCTAACTTGTACCCTAAAACTAAATCTAAATCTAACCTCTATGGCAACCCTAAACCTAACCTAATCCTAACACTAACACTAACCCAACATGTACCGTAACACTAACACTAACCCTAACACTAACCCTATCCACAACCCTAACCCTAAGCCTTCCCCTAAACTCTACCGTACCCCTAACCCTAACCCTAAACTGACCCTAACCTGTACCGTAAACCTAACCCTAATCCTAACCTGTACAACAACCCTAAACCTAAACCTATCCCTAACCCTAACGCTAACCTATATCGTATTTCTAACCCTAAACCTAACCGTAAACCTAACTTGTACCGTATCCCTAACCCTAAACCTAACCCTAAAAGTAACCTGTACCATAACCCTACCACTAACCCTAACCTAACCTGTATTGTAACCCTAATCCTAACCCTAACCCTAACTTGTATCGTAACCGTAACTCTAACCCTAACCCTAATCTGTACCATAAACCTAACACGAACCCTAACCCTTACTCTAACATTAACCTGTACCGTAACCCTAAAGCTAACGTAACCCTAATGCTAACCTATAACGGAACCCTAACCCTAAACCTTACCGTAACCCTAACTTGTTCCGTAAACCTAACCCTAACCATAACCATAACCCTAACGTGTATGGTACCCTAACCCTAAACCTAACCTGAACCAAGCCCCTAACCCTAAACCTAACCCTAACCCTAACCTGTAATGTAACCCTAAACCTAACCCTAACCCTAACCTGTACCGTAACCCTAAACCTAACCCTAACCCTAAACCTTCTGCTAACCTATTCACTAACCCTAACCCTAAACCTAACCGTAAACATAACTTGTACCGTAACCCTAAACCTAATGATAACCTGTACCGTAACCATAACCCTAACCCTAACCCTAACCTGTACCGCAACCCTAACTCTAAACCTAACCTTAAACTGTATGGTAACCCTAACCCTAACCATAATCTGTACCGCAACCCTAACCCTAACCCTGATACTAACCTGTACGGTAACCCTATCCCTAACAATAACGGTAAACCTAACCCTAACCCTAACCCTAACCCTAATCTGTACCGTAACCCTAAACCTAACACTAACCCTAACCCTAACCCTAACCTAACACTAAACCTAACCCTACCCTGAAAGGTAACCCTAACCCTAACACTAACCCTACCCGTAATCTAACCCAAATGTACCACAACCATAACCGTAACCGTCACCCTGACTGTAACCCTTACCTGTACCGTAACACTAACCCTAACCCTAAACCTAAGCTGTACCATAACTCTAACCCTAAACCTAACCTTTACCGTAACCTGTACCGAAACCCTAACCCTAACACTAACCATAACCTATACTGTAACCCTAACTCTAAATCAAACCTCTATGGCAAACCTAACCCTAACCCTAAAACTAACACTAACCCTAACCCCAACATGTACCATAACACTAACCCTAACCCTAACCCTAACCCTAAACCCAAACCCAACCTGTACCATAACCCTCACCCTAAACCTAACCCTACCCGTAACCCTAACCCACAACTGTACCAAAACCCTAAATGTAACCGTTACCCTAACCTTAACCCTAACCTGTACCGTAACACTAACCCTAACCCTAAACCTAACCCTACCCTGATCGTAACCCTATCCCTAATCCTAACCCTACCCGTAACCCTAATCCACAACTGTACCGCAACTCTAAACGTAACCCTAACCCTCACGTAACCCTTACCTGTAGAGTAACACTAACCCTAAACCTAAACCTAAGCTGTACCGTAATCCTAACCCTAACCCTAAAACTAACCTTTACCGTAAACAGTACCGAAACCCTAACCCTATACCTAACCATAACCTGTACCATAACCCTACCCCAAACTCTAAACCTAACCTGTACCTTAAACCTTAATCTAAATCTAACCTCTATGGCAAACCTAAACCTATCCCTAATCCTAACACTAACACTAACCCCACATGTACCGTAACACTAACCCTAACCCTAACCCTAACCCTAACCCTAACCCTAACCCTAACCGTAACGCTAAACCTAACCTCTACCGTACCCCAACCCTAAACCTAAACCTAACCCTAACCTGTACCGTAAACCTAACCCTCATCCTAACCTGTACCATAACCCTAAACCTAACCCTAACCCTAACCGTAGCCCTAACTTGTACCGTATCCCTAACCCTAACCCTAACCCTAACCCTAAACTTAACCTGTACCATAACCCTAAAACTAACCCTAAACCTAACCAGTACTGTAACACTAATCCTAACCCTAACCCTAACCCTAACTTGTATCATAACCGTAACTGTAACCCTAACCCTAATCTGTATCGTAAACCTGCCCCGAACCATAAATCTAACCCTAACCTGTACAGTAACCTTAAAGCTAACCCTAAACCTAACGCTAACCTAACACTATCCCAAAGCGTACCGTAACCCTAACTTGTTCCGTAACCCTAACCCTAACCATAGCCATAACCCTAACCTGTATGGTACCCTAACCCTAACCCTAATCTTAACCCTAAACTGTACCATAACCCTAACCCTACCCCTAAACCTAACCCTAACCTGTACCGTAACCCTAACCCTAACACTAACACTAAACCTACCCGTAACCCTAAACCACACCTGTACGGCAACCCTAAACCTAACCCTTACCCTAACCCTAACCCTAATCATAAAACTTACCTATACCGTAACACTAAACCTAACCCGAAACCTAACCCTACCTTGAACCGTAACCCTAAAGCTAACCCTAACCCTTCCCCTACCCTAAATTGTACCGTAACCCTAAACCTCACCCTAACACTAACCCTAACCCTAACAACTACCGTAACCCTAACCCTAACCCTACCCTAAACTAAACCCTAAACTGTACCATAAATCTAACCCTACCCCTAAACCTAACCCTAACCTGTACCGTAACCCTAACCCTAACCAAACCCTAACAATAAACTGTACCATAAACCTAAACCTAACCCTAACAGAAAACCTAACTGGTACCGTAATCCTAACCATAACACTAACAGTAACCCTAACCTTAACCCTAGCCCTACCGTAACCCTAACCCTACTCCTAAACCTAACCCTAACCTGTGCCGTAACCCTAACCCTAACCCTAACCTGTACCATAAAGCTAAACCTAACCCTAACCCTAAACTTAATGCTATCTTATACCGTAAGCCTAACCCTAACCCTAACCGTAACCCTAACCTGTACCGTTACCCTAACCGTAACCCTAAACCCAACCCTTACCCTAACCCTAACGACTACCGAAACCCTAACCCTAACCCTAACCCTAAACTTAACCCTAAACTGTACTGTAATCCTAACCCTAACACTAACCCTAAACCTAACCATAGCCTCTACCGTAACCGTAACCCTAAGACTAACCCTAACACTAACCCTAACTTGTACCGTAACGCTAACCATAATATTAACCCTACCCTTTACTGTAACCCTAACCCTAACCCTAAATTAACCTGTACCGTAACCCTAACCCTACCCTAAGCCTAACTCTAAACCTAACCTTTACCCAAACCCTAACTCAAATTCTAACCTCTGTGGCAAACATAACCCTAACCCTAATCCTAACACTAACCTTAACCCTAACCTGTACCGTAACACTAACACTAACCCTAACCCTAACCCTAAACCTAAAGTGTACAATAACCCTAACCCTAACCCTAACCCTAAACCTAAACCTAAACTGTACCGTAACCCTAACCCTAACCCGAAACCTAACCTTACCCTAACCTGTACCGAAACCCTAACCCTAACCCTAAACATAACCTAACCTATACCGTAGCCCTAACCCTAACCGAACCCCTAACACTAACACTAACCTGTACCGTAACCTTAACCCTAACACTAACCCTAACCCTAAATTGTACCGTAACCCTAAACCTAACCCTAACTCTAACACTACTCTGTACCGTAACAATAAACCTACCCCTAACCTTTACCTGAACCATAACCCGAACCCTCACTTTAACTCTAACTCTTAACTTAACCGGAAACTTAACCTCTATGGAATACTAACACTAACCCTCACACTAACCCTACCCTAACCCTAACCCTAACCTGTACCACAACCCTAACTATAAGCCTTACCCTAAACCTGACACTAACGTGTACGGTAACCCTAACTCTAACCCTAACCCTAACATTAACCCTCACCCTAACCTGTACCGTAACCATAACCCTCACCCTAAACACAACTCTACCTGTAAGCCTAAACAACAACTGTACCGCAATCCTAACCGTAACCCTAACCGTAAACCTACCCTAACCATAACCCTTACCTGTACCCTAACCCTAACCCTAACCCTAACCTCTATGGCAAACCTAACCCTAACACAATCACTAACCCTCACCCTAACCTGTACCTAAACCCTAACCCTAACTCTAACCATGAACTGTACCATAACCCTACCCCTAAATCTGAACCTAAACTGTACCCTAACCATAAATCTAAATCTAAATCTAACATCTATGGCAAACCTAAACCTAATTGTAAGCCTAACACAAACACTAACCCCAACATGTACCGTTACTCTAACCATAACCCTAACCCTAACGCTAACCTGTACCATAACCCTAACCCCTACACTCACGCCAACCTGTACTAAAATTCCTAAATTCCAACTCCTAAATTTTACCTGCACGCTAAACTACTCTGTACGGCACCCTAACACTAACCCTAACACTAACCCTAACACTAAACCCAACCGTAAAACTTACCTGTAATTGCAACACAACCCTGACCCTAAACGTAACAGTAGTGTAACCCTAACCCTAAACCTAACCCTAACACTAACCTGTACCATAACCCTAACCCTAACCCTAACCCTAACCCTAGCCATAACCTGTACCATAACCATAACCCTAACCCTCACCCTAACCTGTACTGTAACCTTAACCCTAACCCTAACACTACCCATAAATCTATACCACAGCTGTACGGCAACCCTAATCGTAACCCTAACTCTAACCCTAACCGAAAGCCTTACTGTACCGTAACTCTAACCCTAAACCTAACCCTAACCCTAACCAGTACCGTAACCCTAACCCTAACCTTAACATGTACCGAAAACTTAACCCTAACCCTAAGCCTAACCTGTACCGTAACCCTAACCATAACACTAACACTAACCCTAACTTGTATCGTAACCCTAACCCTAACCCTAACCCTACCCTGTACTGTAAACCTAACGCTAACCTAAACTACCCCTACCCTACCCTGTACCATAACCCTAAACCTAACCCTAACACTAACCCTAACGCTAACATATACCATAACCCTAACCCTAAACCTAACCGTAACACTAACTTGTTCTGTAACCTTCCGTAACCTAACCCTAACCCTAAACTGTACCGTAATCCTAGCACTAACACTGACCTGTACCGTAAACCTAACCCTAAATCTAAACCTAACCATAACCCTGACCCTAACCTGTATGGTAACCCTAACCCTAAACCTAACCGGTACCATAACTCTAACCCTAACCCTAACAGTAACCCTAACCTTAAACCTAACCTGTACCGAAACCCTAACCCTACCCCTCAACCTAACACTAACCTGTACTGTTACCCTAACCCTAACACTAAACCTAATGCTATCCTATACCGTAATCCTAACCCTAAACCTATCCGTAACCATAATTTGTACCATAACCCTAACCCTAACCCTAAACCTAATCTTATCCGTAACCTCAACCGTAACCCTAAAACTAACCCTAACCTTAACCTGTGCCGTAAACCTAACCCTAACTCTAAACCTAACAATCACCAGTACCCTAATCCTTACCCTAAACCTAACTGGTACCGTAACCCTAAACCTAACCCTAACAGTAACCCTAACGTTAACCCTAACCTGTACCGTAACCCTAACCCTACCCCTAAACCTAACCCTAACTTGTCCCGTAACCCTAACCCCAAACCTAACCATAACATTTACCGTAAGCCTAAGTTTAACCCTAACTTGTACCTTAACCCTAAAACTAACCCTACCCCTAACCTTAATGCTATCCTATACCGTAAGCCTAATCCTACCCTAAACCTAACCCTAACCTGTACCGTTACCCTAACCATAACCCTAAACCCAAACCCAACCCTAAACCTAACCTCTACCATAACCCTAACCCTAAACCAAACCCTAACCCTAACCCTAACCTGTACCTAAACCTTAAAGCTAACCCTAACCCTAAACCTAAATGGTACCATAACCCTAACCTAACCCTACCAGTAACGCTAACCTTAAACCTAACCTGTACCGTAATCCAAACCTAACCCTATACCCTAACCTTAATGCTATCCTATACCGTAACCCAAACCCTAACCCTAACCGTAACCCTAACCTGTACCGTTACCGTAACCGTAACTCTAAACCCAACCCTAACCCTAACCCTAACAACTACCATAACCCTAACCCTAACCCTAAACTTAACCCAAAACTGTACTGTAACTCTAACCCAACCCCTAAACCTAACCCTAACCTGTACCGTAACCCTAACCCTAACCCTAACCCTAACTCTAAATCTAACCGGGACCGTAACCCTAACCCTAACCGTAAGGTTATCATAACCTTAACCCTAAACTGTACCATAACCCTAACCCTACCCCTAAACCTACCCTAACCTATACCGTAACCCTAACCCTAAAACTAACCCTTACCATAACCTGTACTATAAACTTACCCTAATCCTAACAGTAAACCTAAACAGTACCGTAATCCTAACACTTGCAGTAACCCTAACCTTAACCCTAACCTGTACCGTAACCCTAACCCTACTCCTAAACCTAACACTAACCTGTACCGTAACCCTAACCCTCACCCTAACCTGTACTGTAACACTAACCCTAACCCTAAACCTAACTGTAAACGTATCCCTAACCTGTACCATAACCCTAACCGTTACCCTTACCCCAACCCTAAGCCTAACCCGAACATCTACCATAACTATAATCCTAACCCTAAACCTAACCCTAACTGTAACCTGTACCATAAGCCTAACCCTAACCCTAACACTAACCCTAACCCTAACCCTTACCTGTACCGTAACCATACACCTAGTGGTAAACCTAACCTTAACCGTAACTCTAACCGTAACTCTAACCCTAACACTAACCCTGCCCGTAACCCTAACCCACAACTGTACCGCAACCCTAACCGTAACCCTTACCTAACCCTAACAATAACCCTAACCTTAATACTAACCTGTACCTTAACTCTAACCCTATACCTAAACCTAACCCTAAACTGTACCGTAACCCTAACCCTAACCCTAACCCTAACCTGTACCGTAAACCTAAACCTAACCCTAACACTAAACATAACCGGTACTGTAACCCTAACCCTAACCCTAACAGTAACCCTAACCTTAACCCTAACCTGTACCGTAAAACTAACCCTACCCCTAAAACTAACCCTAATGTGTTCCGTAACCCTAACCCTCACCCAAACCCTAACTATAACCTGGACCGTAACCCTAACCCTAAAATTAGCCCTAAAACCTAACTGGTACCGTAACCCTAAGCCTAACCCTAAGAGTAACGCTAACCTTAACCCTTACCTGTACCCTAACCCTAAAACTAATGCTACCCCTAAACCGTAATGCTATCCTATACCGTAAGCCTAACCCTAACCCTAACCGTAACCCTAACCTGTACCGTTACCCTAACCGTAACCCTAAAACGAAACCTAACCCTAACCGTAACCACTACCGTAACCCTAAACCTAACCCTAACCCTAACGCTAACCCTAACGTGTACCATATCCCTAAACCTAACCCTAACCCTAAACCTAACCGGTACCATAACACTAACTCTACCCCAAACTGTAAACCTAACCTTAACCCTAAACTGTACTGTAACTCTAACCCTATCCCTAAAGCTAACACCAACCTGTTCCGTAACCTAACCCTAACCATAACCTGTACCGTAACCCTAACCCTAACCCTAACCCAAAACCTAACTGGTACCGTTACCCTAACCATAACCCTAACCTGTACCATATATCTAAACCTAACCCTACCCCTAACCTTAATGCTATCCCATACTGTAAGCCTAACCCTAACACTAACCGTAACCCTAACTTGTATCGAAACCCTAACCCTAACCCTACACCTAACCCTACCCTGTACCATAACCATAACCCTAACCCTAACCCTAACACAAACACTAATCCAAAATGTACCGTAACCCTAAACCTAACCCTAACCTAACCCTAACGTTAACCTATACCGTAAACCTTACCTAAACCTAATCGTAACCCTAACTTGTTCCGTAAGCCTAACCCTAACGCTAATCCCACCCTACCCTGCCTGTAACATAACACTATCCCTAACCCTAACCCTCACCCTCACCCTAACCAGTACCACAACCCTAACCCTAACCATAACCATAAACTGTATGGTAAGCCTAACAGTAACCCTAACCCTAAACTGTAACACAACCTTAACTCTAACCTAACCCCAACCTGTACGGTGACCCTAACCCTAACCCTAACCCTAACCTGTACCGTAAACCTAACACTAAACCTAAACCTATCCATAACCCTAACTATAACCCTAAACCTAACCCTAACCTGTACTGTAACCCTAACGCTAACCCTAACTTTAACCTTACCCCTAACACTAACTCTAACCCTAACAAATACTGTAACAATAACTGTAACCCTAATCCCATCCCTAAGCCTAACACTAACCACTATCGTAACCCTAACAAAAATATAACCCTAAACTTAACCCTAAACTGTACCGTAACCCTAACCCTAACGCTAACCCTAACCCTTACCTGTACCATAACCCTACTCCTGACCGTAACCCTAAGCTGTACAGTACCCCTAACCCTAACTCTAACCCTAACCTGTACCATAAACCTAACCCTAACACAAACACTAAACCTAACCCTAACTTGTACCATAACCCTAAACCTAATGCTAAACCTAACCCTACCCTGTGTCATAACCCTAACCATAATCCTAATGCAACCGATAACCCTAAACCATAACTGTACCGCAAACCTAACCCTAACCCTAACCCTAAACCTAACCCTAACCCTTACCTTTACCGTAACTCTAACCCTAACCCTAAACCTAACCTGTACCGTAACCCTAACCATAATCCTAACCCTAACCATAAACTGTAATATAACCCTAAAACTAAACCTAACCCTAACCAGTACCAAAACCCTAACCCTAACCCTAACCTATAAGTAACCCTAACCCAAACCCTAACCTGTACATTAACACTAATCCTAACCCTATCCGTAACCTGTACCATAACCTTACCCTAACCATAACCCTAATCCTAAAACTAACTTATACCGTAACACTAATCCTAACACTAACCCTAGCCCTAACTTGTACCGTTACCGTAAACCTAACCCTAAACCTAACCCTACCCTGTGCCATAACCCTAACTCTACCTCTAACCCTAAACCTAAACCTAATCCTAAACCCAAATTGTACAATAACCCTAACCCTAACCCTGACCTTATATTAACCATAACCTATACCGTAAACCTAAACATAAATCTAACTATAAGCCTAACTTGTACCGTATCCCTAACCCTAACCCTAACCCTTACCGTAACCCTAACCCTAACCTTAACCCTAAACAGTACCATAACCCTAACCCTAACCCTAACCCTAACCTGTACGGTAACACTAGCCATAAACCTAACCGTAAACTGTCCCATAACCCTAACACTAACCCTAACCCTAACCTGTACCATAACCCTAACCCTAACCTTAACCCTAACTTAAACATAAACTGTACCCTAACCCTAACCCTCACCCTCACTTCTATGGCAAACCTAACCCAAACCCTAAGACTAACCCTACCCTAACCTGTATTGTAACACTAACCCTAAACCTAACCCTAACCCTAACCCTAAACCTAACCGTAACCCTAACTTGTACCGTAACCGTAACCCTAACCCTAACCCTAACATGTACCGTAACCCTAACCCTAACCCTACTGCTAACCTGTACCGTAACCCTAACCCTAACCCTAACCTTAACGTGTTCCGCAAACATAACCTTAACGCTATCCCTAACCCTAACCCTAACCAGTCTGGCAACCCTAAACCTAACACTAAACCCAAACCTAACCCTGACCCTAAAGTGTATGGTAACCCTAAAACTAACAATAACCCTAACCCTAACCCTAACTTGTACCGTAACCCTAACCCCAACGTTAATCTAACCCTAACATGTACCGTATCCCTAACGCTAACCCTAACCCTAACCTGTACTGTAACCCTACCCCTAATCCTAACCTGTACTGAAAACCTAACCCTACCCTAACACTAACCTGTACCGTACCCTACTACTAAACCTAAACCTAACCTGACTGTAACCCTAAGCCTAACCCTAAACCTAAACCTAAGCCTAACACTAAACTGTACCGTAACCCTAACCTAACACTAACCCTAACCCTAACTTTTATCGAAACCCTAACCCTAAACCTAAACCGAACCCTACCCTGTACCATAACCCTAACCCTAAACCTAACCCTAAACTGTACCGTAACCCTAACACTAATCCTAACCCTAACACTAACCCAAACCTGTACCGTAAACCTAAACCTAACCCTAAAACTAATCCTAACGCTAACCTATGCCGTAACCCTTACGCTAAAACTAATCGTAAACCTACTTGTTCTGTAACCCTAACCCTAACCCTAACCCAACCCCAACCATGCCTGTACCGTAACACTAACCCTAAACCTAACCCTAACATGTACCGAAACCCTAACCCTAAACCTAACCCTAAACTGTACCGTAACCCTACCAATAAACCTAACCTAACCTGTACTGTAACCCTAAGCCTAAACCTAACCCTAACCCTAACCCTAGCACTAACCTGTACGGTATCTCTAATCCTAACACTAACCTTAACCCTAACTTGTATCGAAACCCTAACCCTAACCCTAAACCTAACCCTACCCTGTACCGTAACCCTAACCCTAACCCTAACACAAATACTAACCCTAAAATGTACCGTAACCCTAAACCTAACCCTAAACCTAACCCTAACGCTAACCTATACCGTAAACCTGACCTAAACCAAATCGTAATAATAACTTGTTCCATAACCCTAACCCTCAACCTAATCTGTACCACAACCCTAACCCTACCCTACCCTCACCCTAACCTGTACGGTAATGCTAACCCTAACCCTAACCCTAAACTGTACCACAAACATAAACCTAACCCCAATCCTAACCCTAACCTAACCCTAAACCTAACCCTAACTCTAACCCTAACCTATAGAGTAACACTAAACCTAACCCTAACACTAACCCTAACGCTAACCTATAACGTAAACCTACCCTTAAACCTAACCGTAACCCTAACTTGTAACCCTAACCCTAACCCTAAACCTAACCAAACCTAACCCTAACTTGTACTGTAACCCTAACCCTAACCCTAACCCGAACCCTAACCCTAACCCCGACCCTAACCTGTAGGGTAACCCTAACCCTAACCAAAACCATAACCTCTTCGGTAACCTAACCCTAAACCAAACCCTAAACCTAAACTGTACCATAACCCTACCCTAACCCTAACCCTAACCTGTTGGTAACTCTAACCCTAACCCTAACCCCTAACGTAAACCAAAACGAACCCTAACCCTAACCCTAACGCAAACCTATACTGTAACCCTATACCTAACCGTAACCCTAACTTGTACTGTAACCCTAAACCTAATCATAACTTAAACGTTACCTGTACCATAACCCTAACGCTAACCCTAACGCTAACCCTAACCTATATCGTAACCCTAACCCTAACACTAATGCCAACCTGTACCTTAACCCTAACCCTAACCCTAACCTTAACGCTAACGTGTACCGCAAACCTAATCTTAACCCTATCCCTAACCGTAACCTTTGCGGTAACCCTAGCACTAACCCTAACCCTGACCTGTCTGGCAACCCTAAACCTAACCCAAAAAGTAACCCTAACCGTGACCCTAACCTGTATGGTAACCCTAACACTAACACTAACCCATACCTGTCCGGCAACCCTACCCTAAACCTAAACCTAAACGTAACCCTAACCATGACCCTAACCTGCATGGTAACCCTAACACTAATCCTAACCCTTACCCTAACACTAACTTGTACCGTAACCCTAACCCTAACCCTAACCCTAAACCTAACATGTACCGTAAACCTAACCCTAACACTAAACCTAACCTGTACCGTAACCCTAAGCCTAACCCTAACCCTAACCTGTACCGAAACACTAAACCTAACACTAACCCTAACCTGTACCGTAACCCCAACCCAAAACCTAAACTTAACCTGTACTGTCACCCTAAGCCTAACCCTAAACCTAAACTAACCATAACACTAACCTGTCCCGTAAACCTATTCCTAACACTAAACCTAACCCTAACTTGTATCGAAACCGTAACCCTAACCCCACACCTAACCCTACCCTGTACCGTAACCCTACCCTAACCCTAAACCTAAACTGTACCGTAACCCTAACCCTAACCCTCACCCTAACACTAACACTAACACTAAGCCTAAAATGTACCGTAACCCTAAACCTAACCCTAACCCTAAACCTAACGCTAACCTATACCGTAAAACTTACCTAAGCCTAATCGTAAACCTACCTTGTTCCATAACCCTAACTCTAACCTAACCCCACCCTAACCCTACCTGTACCGTAACCCTAACCCTAACACTAACTCTAAACCTAACCTGTACCCTAACCCTAACTCTAAATGTAACCTCTATGGAAACATAACCCTAACCCTAATCCTAACACTAACCCTAACCCTAAGCTGTACCGTAACACTAACCCTAACCCTAACCCTAAACCTAAACCTAAACCTAAACCTAAACATAAACCTAAACTGTACAATAACCCTAACCCTAAACCTAAACCTAAACCTAACCTGTACCGTAACCCTAAACCTAACCTTAACCCTAACCTGTTCGAAACCCTAACCCTAACCCTAACCCTAAACTGTACCGTAACCCTCACCCAAACCCTAACCCTAACCCTAAAGTACCGAAAAAATAACCCTAACCCTAACCCTAAACTGTTACGTAACCCTAACCCTAACCCTAAACTGTACCTTAACCCTAACCCTAAACCTCACCCTAACCTGTACCGTAACCCTAACCCTAACCCTACCCGTAACCATAACCCACACATGTACGGCAACCCTAACCCTAATCCTAACTCTAACCCTAACTGTAAATGTACCTGTACCGTAACACTAACCCTAAACCTAAACATAACCTGTACCGTAATTCTAACCCTAACCCTAAACCTAACCCTAACGCTACACTGAACTGTAACCCTAAACCTAATCCTAACCCTAACCTGTCCTGTAACCCTAAGGCTCACCTTAACCCTAACTCTAAACCTAAACTGTAACCTAACCCTAACCCTAACCCTAACCTCTAAGGCAAACCTAACCCTAACCCTAACACGAACCCGAACCCTAACCTGTACTTTAACACTAACCCTAACCCTAAACCTACACCTAACAGTAACCCTAACTTGTTCCGTAACCCTAACCCTAACCCTAACCTTAACCTGTACGTAACCCTAAACCTAAACCTAACCTGTACCGTAACCCTAACCCTAACCCTAATCCTAAACATAACCTGTACCGTAACCCTAACCCTAACGCTGATCCTAACCATACCCCTAACCCTAACTCTAACATGTATGGTAACCCTAACCCTAAGCCTAAACCTAACCGGTACCGTAAACCTAACCCTAACAGTAACTAACGGTAACCCTAACCTGTACCGTAACCTTAACCCTACCCCTAAACCTTACCCTAACCTGTACCGTAACCCTAACCCTAACCCTAACCCTAACCCTAACATGTACAGTAACCGTAAAACTAACCCTTACCCTAAACCTAACCGGTACCGTAACCCTAACCCTAACCGTAACCTGTACCGTAACCCTAACCCTAACCCTAACCCTAACCCTAACTCTAAACCTAACCTGTACGCTAACCCTAACTCTAAATCTAACCTCTATGGCAAACATAACCCTAACCCTAATCCTAACACTAACCCTAACCTGTACCGTAACCCTAAGCCTAACCCTAACCCTAATGCTAACCTATACCGTAATCCTAAACCTAAACCTAACAGTAACCATAACTTGTACCATAACTCTAACCCTAATCCTAAACATAACCTTAACCCTCCCCTGTACGGTAACCCTAACCCTAACCCTAAACCTCACCATAACCTGTACCGTAACCCTAACCCTTACCCGGAAGCTAACACTAACCATAACCTGTACCATAACCCTAACCCTAACCCTAACCCTAACCCTAACCCTAACCCTAAACTGTACCTCAACCCTAACACTAAACCTAAACAAAAACCTCACCTATACGGTAACCCCAACCCTAACCCTAACCCTAACCTGTACCGCAAACCTAACCCTAACCCTAACCCTAAACCTAAACCTGACACTAATCTGAACAGTAACCCTAACTCTAACCCTAACCCTAACCCTAACTCGTACCATAACCATAACCCTAAACCTAAACTTATGCTGAACTGTATTCCTTACCCTAACCCCAAACCTACCCGTAACCCTAAACCACAATTGGTCCGCAACCCAAACAGTAACGCTAACCTTAACCCTACCCTAACTGTAACCCTTACCTGTACCGTAACACTGAACCTAACCCTACACCTAACCCTAACACTAACACTAACTCTAACTTGTAAGGTAACCCTAACCCTAACCTTAACCCTAAGCGTAAACCTAACCTGAACCGTATCCCTAACCCTACCCTAAACCTAACCCTAAACTGTACCATAACTCCAACCCTAAACCTAACCCTAAAAGTACCCTAACCTGTACCGTAACCCTAAACCTAACCCTAACCCTAATGCTAACCTATACCATAACCCTAACCCTAAACCTAACCATAAACATAACTTGTACCATAACTCTACCCCTCACCCTAAACCTAACCTTAACCATAACCTGTACCGTAACACTAACCCTAACCTAACCATACCTGTACCGTAACCCTAAAACTTACCCTGACACTTACTCTAACTCTAACTCTAACCTGTACCATAAACCTATCCCTAACCCTAACCCTAACCCTGACACTAATCTATACGGTAACCCTAACCCTAACCCATACCGTAACCATAACCCTAAACCTAACCTTACCCTAAACCGTAACCCTACCCTATCCCCAACCCTACCCGTAACCCTAAACTACAACTGTACAGCAACCGTAACCATAAACCTACACTAACAATAACCCTTAACTGTCCCGTAACACTAAACCTAACCCTAAACCTAACCTGTACCATAACCCTAACCCTAAACCTAACCTTAACCCTAACCCGTACCGAAACCCTAACCCTAACCCTAACCCTAACTCTAACCTGTATGGTAACCCTAACCCTAACCCAAACCCTAAACCTAACCGGTACCGTAACCCTAACCCTAACCTTAAACCTAACTGTAATCCTATCTTGTAACGTATCCCTAACCCTACCCTAAACCTAACCCTAATCTGTACCGTAACCCTAACCATAACCCTTACCTGTACCGTAACACTAAACCTAACCCTAAACCTAACCTGCACCGTTACCCTAAACCTAACCCTAAACCTAACCTTAACCCTAACCTGTATCGAAACCCTAACCGTAACCCTAACCCTAACCCTAACCTGTACCATAACCCAAACCCTAACCCTAACCCTAACCCTAACTCTAAGCTGTAAGATAACTCTAAACATAACCTTAACCCTAACCGTAAACCTAACCTGAACCATATCCCTAACCCTACCCTAAACCTAACCCTAACCTGTACCGTAACTCTAACCCTAACACTAACCCTTACCTGTACCGTAACCCTAAACCTAACCCTAACCGTAATGCTAACCTATACCGAAACCCTAACACTAAACCTAACCATAACCATAACTTGTACCTTAACTTTAACCCTCACCCTAAATCTAACCTTAACCCTAACCTGTACCGTAACCCTAACCCTAAATCTAACCCTAACCTATACCGTAACCCTAACCCTAACCCTAATCCTGACACTAACCTGTACTGTAACCCTAACCCTAACACTAATCCTGACCCTAAATTGTACCGTAACCCTAAACCTAACCCTAACCCTAACACTACACTGTACTGTAACACTAACTCTAACCCTAACCCCAACCTGTACCGTAATCGTAACCCTAACTTTAACCCTAACTCTAAATCTAACCTGTACCCTAACCCTAACCCTAAAACTAACCCCTAAACCTAACCCTAACCCTAACCCCTAAAACTAACCCTAACCCTAACCCTAACTCCTAACCCTAACCCTAACCCTCACCCTAACCCTAACCCTAACCGTAACCCCTACCTGTACCGTAACACTAACCCTAACCCTAAACCTAACCTGTACTGTATCCCGAAACATAACCCTAACCCTAACCCTAACCTGTACTGTTACCCTAACACTAACACTAAACCTAAACTGTACCGAAACCCTAAAACTAACCCTAACCCTACCATGTTCCGTAATCCAAATCCTAACCCTAAACTGTACCGTAACCCTAACCCTAACCTTAAACCTAACTATAAACCTAACCTGTACCCTAACCGTAACCCTAAATCTAAATTCTATGGCAAACCTAACCCTAAACCTAACACTAACCCTAACCCTAACCTGTACCGTAACGCTAACCCTAAACCTAACCCTAACCCTAACCCTAACCCTAACTTGTACCGTAACCCTAACCCTAAATTTATCCCTACCCTGAATCGTACCCTAACCCTAAACCTAACCCTACCCATAACCCTAACCCACAACTATACCGCAACCCTAACCGTTACCCTAACCCTCTCCGTAACCCTTACCTATACCGTAACACTAACCCTAACCCTAAACCTAACCTGTACCGTAACCCTAACCCTAAACTTAAACCTAAGCTTAAACCTAACGTGTACCTTAACCCTAATCCTAACACTAATCCTACCCTAACCCTAACCCTAACCTTTACCGTAAACCTAACCCTAACCTTAACCCTAACTGTAAACCTAACCTGTACCCTAAACCTAATCTCTATTGCAAACCTAAACCTAACCCTAACACTAACCCTAACCCTAAACTGTACTGTAACACTAACCCTAACCCTATCCCATAACCGTACCCTAAACCTAACCTTAAACCTAACCCTAACCCTAAACGTAAACGTATCCCTAACGTGTACCGTATCCCTAACGGTAACCCTAACCATAACCCTAAGCCTATCCCTAACCACTACCGTAACCATAACCCTAATCCTAACCCTAACTCTAACTCTAACCTGTACCGTAACCCTAACACTAACCATAATGCTAACCGTAACCATAACACTTACCTGTACCATAACCATACCCCTACACGTAAAACTAACCTGTGCCGTAACCCTAACCCTATCCCTAACCCTAACACTAACCCTACTCGTAACCCTAACCGAAAACTGTACTGCAACCCTAACCGTAACCCTAACCCTAACCATAACCCCTACCTGTACCTTAACACTTACCCTAAACCTAAACCTAACCTGTTCTGTAACCCTAAAAATAACCCTATGCCTATCCCTAATCCTAACCTCTATTGTAAACCTACCACTAAGCCTAATCCTAACCTGTACCGAAACCCTTAACCTAACCCTAACACTACGCTGTACCGTAACCCTAAACCTAACCATTACCTGTACCTTAACCCTAAACCTAACAGTAACCTGTACCTTAACCCTAACCCTAACCTTCAAACGAACTATAAACCTAACCTGTACCCTATCGCTAACCCTAAATCTAAACTCTATGGCAACCTAACCCTAAATTAACACTAACACTAACCCTAACCTGTACCGTAACACTAACCCTAACCCTAAACCTAACCCTAATCCTAATCTGTCCTGTAACCCTAACGCTAACCCTAACCCTAACGCTAACCTCTACCGTACCCCTAACCCTAACCCTAAACCTAACCCAAACCTGTACCGTAAACCTAACCCTAACCTGTACCATAACCCTAAACCTAACCCTATCCGTAAACCAAACGCTAACCTATACTGTAAACCTAACCCTATACATAACCGTAACCCTAACTTGAACCGTATCCCTATACCTAACCATAACCCTAAGCCTAACCTGTACCGTAACCCTACCACTAACTCTAAACCTATCCTGTACTGTAACTCTAAACCTAACCCTAACCCTAACCCTAACTTGTATTGTAACCATAAAACTAACCCTAACCCTAACCCTAACGCTAACCTATAATGTAACCCAAAACCTAATCCTTACCATAACCCTAAGTTGTTCCGTAACCCTAACGCTAACCCTAACCCTAACATAACCATAACCTCTAACATAACCCTAACCCTAACCCTAACCCTAACCGTAACCCTAACCATAACCATAACTCTAAACTGTATGGTAACCATAAACCTAACCCTAACCCTAAGCCTAAACTTAACCCTAACCTGTAGCGTAACCCTAACCCTACCGCTAAACTTAACCCTAACTTGTACCGTAACCCTAACCCTAACCTTAACCTGTACTGTAACCCTAAAACTAACCCTAACCCTAACCCCAATGCTAACCTATACACTAACCCTAAACCTAAAACTAACCGTAACAATAACTTGTACCGTAACCCTAAACCTAAGTTTAACCCGAACCAGTACCGTACCCTAATCCTAAACTTAACCCTAACCCTAACCTTTACCGTAACCCCAACCCTAACCCTAAACCTAATGCTAACCTGTATCGTAACCGTAACCCTAACCCTAACCCTAACCTGCAACGCAATCCTAAGCCTAACCTAACCCTAACCCTATACTGTACAGTAAGCCTAACCCTAAACCTAAACCTAACCTCTATCGCAACCCTAACCTTAACCCTAACCCTAACCCTAACCTTTACAGTAACACTCACCTTAACCCTAAACGTAATGCTAACCTGTACTGTAACCGTAACCCCAACCCTAACCCTAACCTGTACCGCAACCCTAACCCTAACACTAACCCTAAACCTGACACTAATTTGTACGGTAACCCTAACCCTAAAGGTAACCCTAACCATTACCGCAACCCTAACCTTGACCCGAAACCTAAACCTAATCCTGACACTAGCCTGTACGGTAACCCTACCCCTAACCATAACCCTAAACCTAACCCCACCCTAAACCTAACCCTAACCTGTACCGTAACCCTAACCATAACACTAACCCTAACCCAAAACCTAACTTGTACCGTAACTCTCACCCTACCCATAATCCTAACCCACAACTGTACCGCAACCTTAACCGTAACCCTAAACCTAACCGTAACCCTTACCTGTACCATAACACTAACCCTAACCCTAAACCAAAGCTGTACCGTAAACCTAACCCTAACGCTAAAACTAACCTTTACCCTAACCTGTCCTGAAATCCTAACCCTAAACATAAACATAACCTGTACCGTAACCCTAACCCTAAAACTTACCCTAACCTGTACCGTAACCCTACCCAAAACCCTAACATAACCTGTACCTTAAGACTAACCCTAAACCTAACCCTTCCTGAACCATAACCGTAACCGTAACGCTAACGGTAACCCTACCCACAACTCTACTGCAACCCTAACCGTAACCTAACCCTAACCGTAACCCCTACCTGTACCGTAAAACTAACCCTAACCCTAAACCTAAGCTGTACCATAACCCTAACCCTAACCCTAAAATTAAACCTAACCATAAAACTTTCCTGTACCGTAAGCCTAAACCTAACCATAACCATAACCCTAAACTGTACCGAAACTCTATCCCTAACCCTAATCCTAACCTGTACCGTAACCCTAACCCTAACGCTAAGCCTAACCTTAACCCTAACTTGTACTGTAACCCTAACCCTAAACCTAACCCTACCCTGAACAGTAACCTTAACCCTAACCCTAGCCCTACCTGTAACCCTAACCCACAACTGTACCCTAACCCTAAACCTAACCCAAACCCTAACCGTAACCCTTACCTGTACCGTAACACTAACCCTAAACCTAAACCTAAGCTGTACCGTAACTCTAACCCTAACCCAAAACTAACCTTTACCCTAACCTGTACTGAAACCCTAATCCTAACACTAACCATAACCTGTACCGTAAATCTAAACCTAAAAATTACCCTAACCTGTACCGTAACCCTACCCCTAACCCTAACGTAACCTGTACCGTAACGCTAACCCTAAACCTAACACTACCCTGACCCGTAAGCCTAACCCGAACACTAACGCTGCCCGTAACCCTAATCCACGACTGTACCGCAACCCCAACTGTAACCCTAACCCTAACCGTAACCCTAACCTGTACCGTAACACTAACCCTAACCCTAAACCCAAGCTGTATGGAAACCCTAACCATAACACTATACTTAACCTTTACCCTAACCTGTACCGAAAACCTAAACCTAACCCTAACGTGTAGCGTTACCCTAATCCTAATCCTAACCCTAACCCTAACCCTAACCCTAACCATACCCCTTACCATAACCCTAACCCTACCCTAACCCTTAACCCTAACCCTAACACTAACCCCTAACCCTAACCTTAACACTAACACCAACCCTAACCCTAACACTAACACTGTACCGTAACCCTAACACTAACCCGAAGCTTTACCTGAACCATAACCCTAACCCTAACCTTAACCCTAACTCTAAACCTAACCTGTATACTAACCCTAACCCTAACCCTAACCTCTATGGCAAACCTAACCCTAACCCTAACTCTAACCTGTACCGTAACGCTAAACATAACCCTAACCCTAATGCTAACCCTAAACATAACCCTTACCTGTACCATAACCATAGCCGTCACTGTAAACCTAACCTGTGCCATAACACTAACCCTAACCCTAACCCTAACCCTAACACTAACCCTACCCGTAACCTAAACCATAACTGTACCTCAACCTTAACCGTAACCGAACCCTAATCCTAACCATAATCCTTACCTGTACCGTAACACCCTAACCCTAAACCTAACATGTACCGTAACGCTAAACATACCCTAACCCTATCCCTAATCCTAACCTGTACTGTAACCCTAAAACTAACCCTAAACCTAACCTGTACCGAAACCCTAAACTTAACCCTAACCCTACCATGTACCGTAACCCTACCCTATCCTAACGTGTTCCGTAACCCTAAACCAAACGTTAAACCTAACTATAAACTTAACCTGTACCCTAACCCTAACCCTAAATCTAAACTCTATGGGAAACCTAACCCTCACCCTAACCTGTACCGTAACACTGACCCTAACCCTAACCCTAACCCTAAACCTAAACTGTACCGTAACCATAAGCCTAACCCTAACCCTAACCTGTACGTAACCCTAAAGCTAACACTAACCCTAACCCTAACGCTAACCTATAATGTATCCCTAACCCTAAACCTTACCGTAACCCTAAGTTGTTCCGTAACCTTAACCCTAACCCTAACCGTAAACTGTACCGTAGCCCTAACCCTAAACCTAACCTCTATGGCAAACCTAACTCTAACCCTAACACTATCCCTAACCCTAACCTGTACCGTAACACTAACCCTAACCCTAGCCCAAACCTTACCCTAAACCTAAACTTAATCCTAACCCTAACCCTAACCCTAACCGTAAACGTATCCCTATCCTGTACCGTATCCCGAACCATAACCCTAACCTCAACCCTAAGCCTAACTGTAACGACTACTGTAACCGTAACCCTAACCCTAACCCTAACCCTAACTCTAACCTGTACCGTAACCCTAACCCTAAACCTAACCCTAACCCTAACCCTAACATGTACCGTAACCCTAACCCTAACCCTAACTTGTACCGTAACCCTAACTCTAACCCTAACGTAACCATAACTTCTAATGTAACCCAAACCCTAACCCTAACCCTAACCCTAAGCCTAACCCTAATCAAAACCATAAGCCTAACCTGTATGGTACCCTAACCCTAACCCTAACCATAGCCCTAATCCTAACCTTAAACCTAACCTGTACTGTAACCCTAACCCTATCCCTAAACCTAACCCTACCTGTACCGTAACCCTAACTCTAACTCTAACCCTAACCATAACCCTAAGCCTAAACTGTATGGTAACACTAACCCTAACCATAACCCTAATCCTAACCTTAATCCTAACCTATACTGTAACCCTAACCCACCCCTAAACCTAACCCTAACCTGTACCGTAACCCAAACCCTAACCCTAACCTGTACCGTAACCCTAAACCTAACCCTAACCCTAACCCTAACCCTAACCCTACTGGTAACCTATACACTAACCCTAACCCTAAACCTAACCTTAACCATAACTTGTACCATAACCCTAAACGTAACCCTAAACCTATGTTCAAACCTAACCTGTACCGTAACCCTAATCCTACCCCTAACTCTAACCCTAACCCTAACCTTTACCGTAACACTAATGCTAACCCTAAACCTAATGCTAACCTGTACCATAACCATTACCCTAACCCTAACCCTAAACTGTATCGCAACCCTAACCGTAACCCTAATCCTAACCGTAACCCTTACCTGTACCGTAACACTACACCTAACCCTAAACCTAAGCTCTACTGTAACCCTAACCCTAACCCTAAAAATAACCTTTACCCTAACTTGTACTGAAACACTAACCCTAAACCTAACCATAAACTGTACCGTAACCCTAACCCTAAAACTTACCCTAACCTGTACCGTAATCCTACCCCTAACCCTAACCGTAACCTGTACCGTAACCCTAACCCTAAACCTAAGCCTAACCTGAACCGTAACCCTAACCCTAACCCTACCGCCACCCGTAAACTTAACCCACAACTGTACCGCAACCCTAACCGTAACCCTAACCCTAAACGTAAACCTTATCTGTACCGTAACACTAAACCTAACCCTATACCTAAGCTGTACTGTAACCCTAACACAAACACTAAATCTAACCTTTACCCTAACCTGTACCAAAACCCTAACCCTAACCATAACCATAACCTGTACCGTAACCCTAACTCCGAAACTTACCCTAACCTGTACCATAACCCTAACCCTAACCCTAACGGTAACCTTTACTGTAACCCTAACTCTAAATCTAACCTCTATGGCAAACGTAACCCTAACCCTAACCCTAATCCCAACATGTACCATAACACTAACCGTAACCGTAACCCTAACCCTAACCCTAAACCTAACACTAAACCCAACTTGTACCATGACCCTCACCCTAAACCTAACCATAACCCTAACCTTAAAACTAACCTGTACCGTAAACCTAACCCTTACCCTCACCCTAACCTGTACCATAACCCTAACCCTAAAACTAACACTAACCCTACCCGGAACACTAAACCACACCTGTACGGAAACCCTAACCCTAGCCCTAACCGTAACCCCAACCCTAATTGTAAAACTTACCTGTACCGTAACATTAACCCTAACCCTAATCCTAACCCTACCTTGATCCGTAACACTAACCCTAACCCAAACCCCACCCGTAACCCTAACCCACAACTGTACCGCAACCCTAACCATAACCTAACCCTAACCGTAACCCTTACCTGTAACTTAACAATAACCTAACCCTAAACCTAAGCTGTACCGTAACCCTAAACCTAACCCTAAACCTATCTCTAAACGCAAAACTTACCTGTACCGTAACAATAATCCTAAACCTAAACGTAACCAATACCGTAACTCTAACCCTAACCCTAACGCTAACGCTAACCCTAACCCTAACCTGTACCGTAAGCCTAAACACAACCCTAACCCTAACCCTAAACTGTAACGAAACTCTAAACCTAACCCTAACCCTAATATGTACCGTAACCCTAACCCTAACCCTAACCCTAAACCTAAACTGTACCATAACCGTAGCCTAACCCTAACCCTAACCTGTACCGTAACCCTAAAGCTAACCCTAACCCTAACCCTAACGCTAACCTGTAACGTAACCCTAACCCTAAACCTAACCCTAACCCTAACCCTAACATGTACCATAACCCTAACCCTAACCCTAACTTGTACCATAACCCTAACTCTAACCCTAACGTAACCATAACTTCTAATGTAACCCAAACCCTAACCCTAACCCTAACCCTAAGCCTAACCCTAACCAAAACCATAAGCCTAACCTGTTAGGTACCCTAACCCTAACCTTAAACATAGCCCTAATCCTAACCTTAATCCTAACCTGTACTGTAACCCTAACCCTATCCGTAAACCTAACCCTACCTGTACCGTAACCCTAACTCTAACTCTAACCCTAACCATAACCCTAAGCCTAAACTGTATGGTAACACTAACCCTAACCATAACCCTAAACCTAACCTTAATCCTAACCTGTACTGTAACCCTAACCCACCCCTAAACCTAACCCTAACCTGTACCATAACCCAAACCCTAACCCTAACCTGTACCGTAACCCTAACCCTAACCCTAACCCTAACCCTACTGCTAACCTATACACTAACCCTAACCCTAAACCTAACCTTAACCATAACTTGTACCATAACCCTAAACTTAACCCTAAACCTATGTTCAACCCTAACCTGTACCGTAACCCTAATCCTACCCCTAACTCTAACCCTAACCCTAACCTTTACCGTAACACTAATCCTAACCCTAAACCTAATGCTAACCTGTACCGTAACCATTACCCTAACCCTAACCCTAAACTGTACCGCAACCCTAACCGTAACCCTAATCCTAACCGTAACCCTTACCTGTACCGTAACACTAAACCTAACCCTATACCTAAGCTGTACCGTAACCCTAACACAAACACTAAATCTAACCTTTACCCTAACCTGTACCGAAACCCTAACCCTAACCATAACCATAACCTGTACCGTAACCCTAACTCCGAACTTACCCTAACCAGTACCATAACCCTACCCCTAACCCTAACGGTAACCTTTACTGTAACCCTAACTCTAAATCTAACCTCTATGGCAAACCTAACCCTAACCCTAGACCCTAACCCTAATCCCAACATGTACCATAACACTAACCATAACCCTAACCCTAACCCTAACCCTAAACCTAACACTAAACCCAACTTGTACCGTAACCATCACCCTAAACCTAACCATAACCCTAACCTTAAAACTAACCTGTACCATAAACCTAACCCTTACCCTCACCCTAACCTGTACCGTAACCCTAACCCTAAAACTAACACTAACCCTACCCAAAACACTAAACCACACCTGTACGGAAACCCTAACCCTAGCCCTAACCGTAACCCCAACCCTAACTGTAAAAATTACCTGTACCGTAACATTAACCCTAACCCTAATCCTAAACCTACCTTGATCCGTAACCCTAACCCTAACCCAAACCCCACCCGTAACCCTAACCCACAACTGTACCGCAACCCTAACTGTAACCTAACCCTAACCGTAACCCTTACCTGTAACTTAACAATAACCTAACCCTAAAGCTAAGCTGTACCGTAACCCTAAACCTAACCCTAAACCTATCTCTAACCGTAAAACTTACCTGTACCGTAACAATAATCCTAAACCTAAACGTAACCAATACCGTAATTCTAACCCTAACCCTAACCTAACCCTAACCCTAACCTGTACCGTAGCCTAAACACAACCCTAACCCTAACCCTAAACTCTAACGAAACTCTAAACCTAATCCTAACCCTAATATGTACCGTAACCCTAACCCTAACCCTAACCCTAAACCTAAACTGTACCATAACCGTAGCCTAACCCTAACCCTAACCTGTACCGTAACCCTAAAGCTAACCCTAACCCTAACCCTAACGCTAACCTATAACGTAACCCTAACACTAAACCTTTTCGTAACCCTAAGTTGTTCCGTAAACCTAACCCTAACACTAACCCTAACCCTAATATGTACCGTAACCTAACCCTTACCTGAACTTGTACCGTAACACAACCCTAACCCTAACATAACCACAACTTCTAACGTAACCCGGACCCTAACCCTAACCCTAACCTTAACACTAACCATAACCATAAGCCTAACCTGTATGGTAACCCTAACTCTAACCCTAATCATAACCCTAATCCTAACCTTAATCCTAACCTGTATCGTAAACCTAATCCTAACTCTAATCCTAATCCTAACCCTAACCTTTACAGTAACACTAACCCTAACCCTAAACGTAATGCTAACCTGTACCGTAACCGTAACCCTAACCCTAACCCTAAACTGAACGGTAACCCTAACCCTAACCGTAACACTAACCATTCCTGGAGCCCTAACCTTGACCCAAACCCTAACCTAATCCTGACACTAACCTGTACAGTAACCCTACCCCTAACCATAACCCTAACCCTAACCCCAACCCTAAACCTAACCCTAACCCTAACCTGTACCGTAACCCTAACCCTAACACTAACCCTAACCCTAACCCTAATTTGTACTGTAACCCTAACCCTACCCGTAATCCTAACCCACAACTGTACCGCAACCTTAACCGTAACCCTAACCCTAACCGTAACTCTTACCTGTACCATAACACTAACCCTAAACCTAAACCTATGCTGTACCATAAACCTAACCCTAACGCAAAAACTAACCTTTACTCTAACCTGTCATGAAACCCTAACCCTAACTGTAACCATAACCTGTAACGTAACCCTAACCCTAAAACTTACCCTAACCTGTACGGTAACCCTACCCAAAACCCTAACGTAACCTGTACCATAAACCTAACCCTAAACCTAAACGTACCCTGAACCGTAACCCTAACCCTAACGCTACCCGTAACCCTACCCACAACTGTACCGCAACCCTAACCGTAACCTAACCCTAACCGTTACCCTTACCTGTACCGTAACACCTACCCTAACCCTAAACCTAAGCTGTACCGTAACCCTAACCCTAACCCTAAAACTAAATGTAACCGTAAAACTTACCTGTACCATAAGCCTACACCTAACCCTAACCCTAACACTAAAGCGTACCGAAACTCTAACCCGAAACCTAATCCTAACCTGTACCGTAACCCTAACACTAACCCTAACCTCTACCGTAACCCTAAACCTAAAACTAAACGTAAACCTAACCGTAAAACTTACCTGTACCGTAAGCCTAAAACTAACCCTAACCCTAACCCTAAAGTGTACCGAAACCTTAACCCTAACCCTAATCCTAACTTGTGCCATAACCCTAACCTAACCCTAAACCTAACACTAACCTGTACCGCAAACCTAACCCTAACCCTAACCCTAAACCTGACACTAACCTGTATGGTAACCCTAACCCTAACCCTAATCCTAAACTTGACACTAACCCTAACCCTAACCCTAACCCTAACCTGTACCGTAACCCTAACCCTAAACCTAACCCTACCCTGAACCATAACCCTAACCCTAAACCTAAACCTAATGCTAACCTGTACCGTAACTGTAACCCTAACCCTAACCATAACCTGTACCACAACCCTAACCCTAAACCTAACCCTAACCCTAAACTGTACGGTAACCCTAACCCTAACCCCAACCCTAACCCTAACCCTAACCTGTACCGTAACCCTAAACCTAACACTAACCCTAACCCTAACTTGTACCTTAACCCTAACCCTAAACCTAACCCTACCCTGAACCGTAACCCTAACACCAACCCTAACCCTACCAGGAATCCTAACCCACAACTGTACCGCAACCCTAGCCGTAACCCTAACCCCAACCATAACCCTTACCTATACCGTAACACTACACCTAACCCTAAACCTAAGTTCTACCGTAACCATAACCTAACCCTAAAAATAACCTTTACCCTAACCAGTACTGAAAACTAACCCTAAACCTAACCATAAATTGTACCGTAACCCTAACCCTAAAACTTACCCTAAGCTGTACCGAACCCTACCCTTAACCCTAACCGTAACCTGTACTGTAACCCTAACCCTAAACCTAAACTGTACCGTAACCATAAGACTAACCCTAACCCTAACCTGTACCGTAACCCTAAAGCTAACACTAACCCTAACCCTAGCGCTAACCTATAACGTATCCTTAACCCTAAAAATTACCGTAACCCTAAGTTCTTCCGTAACCTTACCAAACCCTAACCCGTACCGTTACCCTAATCCTAACCCTAACCTGTACCGTAACACTAACCCTAACCCTAAAGTAACCATAACCTCTAACGTAACCCTAACCTAACACTAACACTAATCCAAACCATAACCATAATCCTAACCTGTATGGTAACCCTAACCCTAACCCTAACCCGAAGCCTAACCCTAAAACTAACCCCAACCCTAACCTTAACCCTAACCTGTACCGTAAACCAAACCCTACCCCTAAACCTAACCCTAACCTGTACCGTAAACCTAACCCTAACCCTAAAGTTTACCGTAACCCTAAACCTAACCATAACCCTAAACCTAATGCTAAACTATACACTAACCCTATCCATAAACCTAACCGTAACCATAACTTGTACCGTAACCCTAACCTTAACCCTAAACCTAAGGTTAACCCTAACCTGTACCGTAACCCTAATCCTAACCCTAACCCTAACCCTAACACTAACATTTACCGTACCCTAACACTAACCCTAAACCTAATACTAACCTGTACCGTAACCGTAACCCTAAACCTAACCCTAAACTGTACCGCAACCCTAACCCTAACCTGAACCCTAAACCTAAACCTAACCCCTGACGCTAACCCTAACCTGACCCCTAACCCTAACCCTAAGCCTAAACCTAACAGTAATCCTTACCTGTACCGTAACCCTCACCTCACACTAACCCTAACCCTAATTGTAACGTCACCCTAAACCTAACCCTAACCTTAACCCTACCTTGTACCGTAACCCTAACCCTAACCCTTACCGTTAAATGAACCGTAAACCTAACCCTAACCTTAACCCTACTCTAAACCTAACCTGTACCTAACCCTAACCCTAAACCTAAACTCTATGGCAAACCTAACCCTAACCCTAACAATAACCCTAACCCTAACCCTAACATATACCGTATCAGTAACCCTAACCCTAACCCTAACCTGTACCACAACCCTAACCCTAACCCTAACCCTAAACTGTACGGGAACCCTAACCCTAAACGAAACCCTAAACCTAATACTGACACTAAACTGTACGGTTCCCCTATCCCTAACCATAACATTAACCCTAACCCCAACCCTAACCCTAATCCTAACCTGTACCGTAACCCTAACCCTAACTTGTACCGTAACCCTAACCCTAAACCTAACCCTACCCTCAACAGAAACCCTAACCCTAACCCTAACCCCACCCGTAACCCTAACCCACAACTGTACCGCAACCCTAACCATAAACTAACCCTAACCGTAACCCTTAGCTGTAACTTAACAATAACCCTAACCCTAAACCTAAGCTGTACCGTAACCCTAAACCTAACCCTAAACCTATCTCTAACCGTAAAACTTACCTGTACCATAACAATAATCCTAAACCTAAACGTAAACAATACCGTAACTCTAACCCTAACCCTAACCCTAACACTAACCTGTACCGTAACCCTAACCCTAACCGTAACCCTAAGCCTAAACTGTACCGTAACCGTAGCCTAACCCTCAACCTAACCTGTACCGTAACCCTAAAGCTAACCCTAACCCTAATCCTAACGCTAACCTATAACGTAACCCTAACCCTAAACCTTTTCGTAACCCTAAGTTGTTCACTAAACCTAACCCTAACCCTAACCCTAACCCTAATATGTACCGTAACCTAACCCTAACCCTAACTTGTACCGTAACCCTAACCCTAACCCTAACGTAACCATAATTTCTAACGTAACCCGAACCCTAACCCTAACCCTAACACTAACCATAACCATAAGCCTAACCTGTATGGTAACCCTAAATCTAACCCTAATCATAACCCTAATCCTAACCTTAATCCTAACCTGTACTGTAACCCTAATCCTAACTCTAACCCTAATCCTAAACCTAACCTTTACAGTAACACTAACCCTAACCCTAAACGTAATGCTAACCTGTACCGTAACTGTAATCCTAACCCTAACCCTAAACTGAACGGTAACCCTAACCCTAACCATAACACTAACCATTACTGGAGCCCTAACCTTGACCCAAACCCTAAACCTAATCCTGACACTAACCTGTACGATAACCCTACCCCTAATCATAACCCTAACCCTAACCCCAACCCTAACCCTAACCCTAACCTGTACCGTAACCCTAACCCTAACACTAACCCTAACCCTAATTTGTACTGTAACCCTAACCCTACCCGTAATCCTAACCCACAACTTTACCGCAACCCTAACCGTAACCCTAACCCTAACCGTAACCCTTACCTGTACCATAACACTAACCCTAAACCTAAACCTAAGCTGTACGATAAACATAACCCTAGGCAAAAACTAACCTTTACCCTAACCTGTCATGAAACCCTAACCCTAACTGTAACCATAACCTGTAACATAACCCTAACCCTAAAACTTACCCTAACCTGTACGGTAACCCTACCCAAAACCCTAACGTAACCTGTACCATAAACCTAACCCTAAACCTAAACCTACCCTGAACCGTAACCCTAACCCTAACGCTACCCGTAACCCTACCCACAACTGTATCGCAACCCTAACCGTAACCTAACCCTAACCGTACTCTTACCTGTACCATAACACCTACCCTAACCCTAAACCTAAACTGTACCGTAACCCTAACCCTAACCCTAAAACTAAACATAACCGTAAAACTTACCTGTACCGTAAGCCTAAACCTAACCCTAACCCTAACACTAAAGCGTACCGATACTCTAACCCTAACCCTAATGCTAACCTGTACTGTAACCCTAACCCTAACACTAACCTCTACCGTAACCCTAACTCTAAACCTAAACGTAAACCTAACCGTAAAACTTACCTGTACCGTAAGCCTAAACCTAACCCTAACCCTAACCCTAAAGTGTACCGAAACCCTAACCCTAACCCTAATCCTAACTTGTAGCATAACCCTAACCTCACCCTAAACCTAACACTAACCTGTACCGCAAACCTAACCCTAACCCTAACCCTAAACCTGACACTAACCTGTATGGTAACCCTAACCCTAACCCTAACCCTAAACTTGACACTATCCCTAATCTAACCCTAACCCTAACCTGTACCGTAAGCCTAAACCTAAACCTAATCCTACCCTGAACCGTAACCCTAACCCTAACCCTAAACCTAATGCTAACCTGTACCGTAACCGCAACCCTAACCGTAACCCTAACCCTAACCGTAACCCTTACCTGTACCGTAACACTACACCTAAACCTAAACCTAAGCTCTACCGTAACTCTAACCCTAACCCTAAAAATAACCTTTACCCTAACCAGTACTGAAACACTAACTCTAAACCTAACCATAAACTGTACCGTAAACCTAACCCTAAAACTTACCCTAAGCTGTACCTAACCCTACCCCTAACCCTAACCGTAACCTGTATCATAACCCTAACCCTAAACCTAAACTGTACTGTAACCATAAGCCTAACCCTAACCCTAACCTATACCGTAACCCTAAAGCTAACACTAACCCTAACCCTAACGCTAACCTATAACGTATCCCTAACCCTAAACCTTACCAGAACCCTAAGTTGTTCCGTAACCTTAACCCTAACCCTAACCCGTACCGTTACCCTAACCCTAACCCTAACCTGTACCGTAACACTAACCCTAACCCTAAAGTAACCTTAACCTCTAACGTAACCCTAACCTAACCCTACACTACCCTAACACTAACCCTAACTATAACCATAACCCTAACCTGTCTGGTAACCCTAACCCTAACCCTAAGCCTAAACCTAAACCTAACCCCAACCCTAACCCTAACCCTAACCCTAACCCTAACCCTAACCCTAACCCTAATGCTAAACTATACACTAACACTAACCATAAACCTAACCGTAATCATAACTTGTACCGTAACCCTAACTCTAACCCTAACGCTACCCGTAACCCTAACCCACAACTGTACCGCAACCCTAACCGTAATCCTAACCCTAACCATAAACCTTACCTGTACCATAACACTAACCCTAACCCTATACCTAAGCTGTACCGTAACCCTAACACTAACACTAAATCTAACGTTTACCCTAACCTGTACCGAAACCCTAACCCTAACATTAACCATAACTTGTACCGTAACCCTAACTTCGATATTTACCCTAACCTGTACCATAACCCTACCCCTAACCCTAAAGGTAACCTGTACTGTAACCCTAACTCTAAATCTAACCTCTGTGGCAAACCTAACAATAACCCTAACCCTAAACCTAACCCTAATCCCAACATGTATCCTTACAATAACCATAACCCTAAACCTAAACCTAACACTAACCCTAAACCTAAACCCAACTGGTACCGTAACCTGAACCCTAAACCTAACCGTAACCCTAAGCTTAATCCTAACCTGTACCGTAACCCTAACCCTTACCCTCACCCTAACCTGTATCGTAACCCTAACCCTAAATCTAACACTAACCCTACCCAGAACCCTAAACCACACCTGTACTGAAACCCTAACCCTAACCGTAACCCTAAACATAACCGTAAAACTTACCTGTACCGTAACACTAACCCTAACTCTAAACCTAACCCTACCCTGAACCGTAACCCTAACCCTAACCCTAACCCTACCCGTAACCCTAACCCACAACTGTACCGCAACCCTAACCGTAACCTAACCCTAACCGTAACCCTTACCTGTAACTTAACAATAACCCTACCCTAAACCTAAACTGTACTGTAACCCTAAACCTAACCCTAAACCTACATCTAACTGTAAAACTTACCTGTACCGTAACAATAACCCTAAACCTAAACGTAACCAATACCGTAACCATAACCCTAACACTAACCCTAACCTGTACCGTAAGCCTAAACACAACCCTAACCCTAAACTGTACTGAAACCCTAAACCTAACCCTAACCATAACCTGTACCGTAAGCCTAACCCTAACACTAAACTGTACCATAACCGTAAGCCTAACCATAACCCTAACCTGTACCGTAACCCTAAAGCTAACCCTAACCCTAACCCTAACGCTAACCTCTAACGTAACCCTAACCCTAAACATTACTGTATCCCTAAGTTGTTCCGTAACCCTAACCCTAACCCTAACCCTAACCTGTACCGTAACCCTAAATCTAACCCTAACGTAACCATAACCTCTTACGTAACCCTAACGCTAACCCTAACCCTAACCATAACCATAACCATAATCCTAACATGTATGGTAAACCTAACCCTAACACTAAACCTAACCCTAACCCAAACCATAACCCTAACCTGTACCGTAACCCTAACCCGACCACTCAACCTAACCCTAACCTGTACCGTAACCCTAACCCTAACCCTAACCTTTACCATAACCCTCAACCTAACCCTAACCCTATTCCTAATGCTAACCTATACACTAAACCTAACCCTAAGCCTAACCGTAACCATAACTTGTACCTTGAACCTAACCTTAACCCTAAAGCTAAGCTTAACCCTAACCTGTACCGTAACCCTAATCCTAACTCTAACCCTAATCCTAACCCTAGCATTTACCGTAACACTAACCCTAACCCTAAACCTAAAACTAACCCTAACCCCTAACCCTAACCCTAACCTTGACCCCTAACCCTAACCCTAACCCTACACCTAACCATAACCCTTACCTGTACCGGAACCCTCACCTCACCCTAACCTAATCTAATTGTACCGTAACCCTAAACCTAACCCTAACCCTAAACCTACCCTGTACCGTAACCCTAAACCTAACCCTATCCGTTAACTGAACCTTAAACCTAACCCTAACCTTAACCCTAACTCTAAACGTAACCTGTACCCTAACCCTAACCTAACCCTAACCTCTATGGCAAACCTAACCCTAACCCTAACACTATCCCTAACCCTAGCCTGTACCGTAACACTAACCCTAACCCTAGCCCAAAACCTTACCCGAACCTAACCTTAATCCTAACCCTAACCCTAACCCTAACCCTAAGCCTAACCGTAAACGTATCCCTATCCTGTACCGTATCCCTAACCGTAACCCTAACCCCAACCCTATGCCTAACCGTAACCACTACCGTAACCGTAACAGTAACCGTAACCCTAACCCTAACTCTAACCTGTACCGAAACGCTAAACCTAACCCTAACCCTAACCATAGCCCTCACTGTAAACCTAACCTGTGCCGGAACACTAACCCTAACACTAAATCTAACACTAACCCTACCCGTAACCTAACCCACAACTGTACCGCAACCTTAAACGTAACCGTACCCTAATCCTAACCATAACACTTACCTGTACCGTAACACTTACCATAACCCTAAACCGAACCTGTACTGTAACCCTAAACATAACCCTAACCCTATCCCTAATCCTAACCTATAGTGTAACCCTAAAACTAACCCTAAACCTAACCTCTACCGAAAACCTAAACTTAACCCTAACCCTACCCTGTACCATAACCCTACCCTAATCCTAAACTGTTCCGTAACCCTAAACCAAAACTTAAACCTAACTATAAACCTAACCTGTACCCGAAACCTAACCCTAAATTTAACTCTATGGGAACCTAACCCTAACCCTAACCTGTACCGTAACACTAACCCTAACCCTGACCATAACACTATCCTAAACTGTACTGTAACTGTAAGCCTATCCCTAACCCTAACCTGTACCGTAACACTAAAGCTAACACTAACCCTAACCCTAACGCTAACCTATAATGTATCCCAAACCCTAAACCTTACCGTAACCCTAAGTTGTTACGTAACCTTAACCCTAACCCTAACCCTAACCCGTACTGTTACCCTAACCCTAACCCTAACCTGTACCGTAACACTAACCCTAACCCTAAAGTAACCATAACCTCTAACGTAACCCTAACCCTAACACTAACCCTAACCATAACTATAACCCTAACCCTAACCCTCACCGTAACCCGCGCCGTTACCATAACCCAAAACCTAACCTTAACCTGAACCGTAACCCTTACCCTAAACACAACCCTACCCATAAACCTAAACCACAACTGTACCACAACACTCACCCTAACCCTACCCGTAACCCTATCCTAGCCCTAACCCTTACATGTACCGTTACACTAAACCTAACCCTAAACCTAACCTGTACCATAACACTAACCCTAACCTAAAATGTACCCTTAACCCTAACCTGAACCGAAAACCTAACCGTAACTCTAAAACTAACCCTAACCTGTACAGTAACCCTAAACCTAACCCTAACCCGAATGCTAACCTATATCGTAACCCTAACCCTAAACCTAACCATAATCATAACTTGTACCGTAAATCTACCCCTCAGCCTACACCTAACCTTAACACTAACCTGTACCGAAAACCTAACCCTAAACCTAACCCTAACCAGTACCGTAACCCTAACACTAACCCTAACCCTAACCCTAACTCTAAACTGTATGGTAACCCTAACCATAAACCTAACCCTAAACGTAACCGGTACCGTAATCCTAAGCCTAACCCTAACCCTAACCGTAATCCTATCCTGTACCATATCCCTAAACCTACGCTAAACCAAACCCTAACCTGTATCGTAAGCCTAAGCCTAACCCTAAACCTAACACTAACCCTAACCTGTCCCGTAACCCTAAACCTAACCCTAACCCTAATGCTAACCTATACCGTAACCCTAACACTAAACCTAACCATATCCATAACTTGTACCGTAACACTAACCGTAACCCTAACCCTAAACTTAATGCTATCCTATACCATAACCCTAACCCTAACCCTAAACTTAGCCTGTACTGTTACCCTAACCGTAACCCTAAACCCAACCCTAACCCTAAACCTAACCACTACTGTAACCCTAACCCTAAAACTAACTCTTACCCTAACCTTAAACTTAACCCTAAACTGTACTGTAACCCTAACCCTAACAATAGCCCTAATCCTAACCCTAACATATACCGTAACACTAACCATAATCCTAAATCTACCCTGTACCGTAACCCTAACCCTAACCCTAACCCTAAACCTAACCCTAACCCTAACCAGTACCGTACCCTAAGCTGTACCCTAACTCTAACTCTAAATCTAACCTCTATGGCAAACATAACCCTAATCCTAATCCTAACACTAACTCTAAACCTAAACTCTACCATAACACTAACCCTAAACCTAACCCTAACCCTAAACCTAACCCTAAACCTAAACTGTACAATAATCCTAACACTAACCCTAACCCACACCCTAAACCTAACCCTAACCATAACCATAACCCTAAACAGTACGGTAACCCTAATCCTTACCCTCACCCTAACCTGTACCATAACCCTATACCTAACCGTATCCCTTCCCGTAAACCTAAACCAGAACTGTATGGCAACCCTAACACTAACCCTAACCCTAACCGTAACACTTACCTGTACCGTAACACTAACCCGAACCCTAAACCTAACCAGTACCGTAACCCTAAACCTAACCCTAACCCTAATGCTAACCTATACCGTAACCCTAACACTAAACCTAACCATATCCATAACTTGTACCGTAACACTAACCGTAACCCTAACCCTAAACTTAATGATATCCTATACCGTAACCCTAACCCTAACCCTAAACCTAGCCTGTACCGTTACCCAAACTGTAACACTAAACCCAACCCTAACCCTAACCCTAACCACTACTGTAACCCTAACCCTAAAACTAACTCTTACCCTAACCTTAAACTTAGCCCTAAACTGTATTGTAACCTAACCCTAACAATAGCCCTAATCTTAACCCTAACATATACCGTAACACTAAACATAATCCTAACTCTACCCTGTACCGTAACCCTAACCCTAACCCTAACCCTAACCCTAACCCTAACCAGTACCGTACCCTAAGCTGTACCCTAACCCTAACTCTAAATCTAACCTCTATGGCAAACATATCCCTAATCCTAATCCTAACACTAACCCTAAACCTAAACTCTACCATAACACTAACCCTAAACCTAACCCTAACCCTAAACCTAACCCTAAACCTAAACTGTACAACAATCCTAACACTAACCCTAACCCACACCCTAAACCTAACCCTAACCATAACCATAACCCTAACAGGACCGTAACCCTAATCCTTACCCTCACCCTAACCTGTACCATAACCCTACACCTAACCGTATCCCTTCCCGTAAACCTAAACCAGAACAGTACGGCAACCCTAACACTAACCCTAACCCTAACCGTAACACTTACCTGTACCGTAACACTAACCCGAACCC
>JAEUCK010003414.1:0-5000 GCA_017311455.1 Otocyon megalotis megalotis | reverse complement strand
TAACCATATTCATAACTTGTACCGTAACTCTAACTCTAACACTAAACCTACCCTTAACCCTAACCTGTACCGTAACCCTAACCCTAACCCTAGACCTAACCCTAACCTGTACCGTAACCCTAACCCTACCCCTAAACCTAACTCAAACCTGTACCGTAAACCTAACCCTAACCCTAAACTTTACCGTAACCCTAAACCTAACCCTTACCTTAACCCTAACCCTAACCCTAATGCTAACCTATACACTAACCCTAACCATAAACCTAAACGTAACCATAACTTGTACCGTAACCCTAACCTTAACCCTAAACCTAAGCTTAATCCTAACCTGTACCGTAACCCTAATCCTAACCCTAACCCTAACCCTAACACTAACATTTACTGTAACCCTGGCACTAACCCTAAACCTAATACTAACATGTACCGTAACCTTAACCCTAAACCTAACCCTAACCTGTACTGCAACCCTAACCCTAACCCGAACCCTAACCCTAAACCTAACCCCTAACGCTAACCCTAACCTGACCCCTAACCCTAACCCTAAGCCTAAACCTAACAGTAATCCTTACCTGTACCGTAACCCTCACCTCACACTAACCCTAACCCTAATTGTAACGTCACCCTAAACCTAACCCTAAACTTAACCCTACCTTGTACCGTAACCCTAACCCTAACCCTTACCGTTAAATGAACCGTAAACCTAAACATAACCTTAACCCTACTCTAAACCTAACCTGTACCTAAGCCTAGCCCTAAACCTAAACTCTATGGCAAACCTAACCCTAACCCTAACACTAACCCTAACCCTATCCCTAACATGTACCGTAACAGTAACCCTAACCCTAACCCTAACCTGTACCACAACCCTAACCCTAACCCTAAACCTAAACTGTACGGGAACCCTAACCCTAAACGAAACCCTAAACCTAATACTGACACTAAACTGTACGGTTCCCCTATCCCTAACCATAACACTGACCCTAACACCAACCCTAAAACTAACCCTAACCTGTACCGTAACCCTAACCCTAACTTGTACCGTAACACTAACCCTAAACCTAACCCTACCCTGAACCGTAACCCTACCAAAAGCCTACCCGGAATCCTAACCCACAACTGTACCGCAACCCTAACCGTAACCCTAACCCTAACCGTAACCCTTACCTGTACCGTAACACTACACCTAAACCTAAACCTAAGCTCTACCGTAACCCTAACCCTAACCCTAAAAATAACCTTTACCCTGACCAGTACTGAAACACTAACCCTAAACCTAACCATAAACTGTACCGTAACCCTAACCCTAAACCTAAACTGTACCATAACCATAAGCCTAACCCTAACCTGTACCGTAACCCTAAAGCTAACACTAACCCTAACCCTAACGCTAACCTATAACGTATCCATAACCCTAAACCTTACCGTAACCCTAAGTTGTTCCGTAACCTTAACCCTAACCCTAACCCGTACCGTTACCCTAATCCTAACCCTAACCTGTACCGTAACACTAACCCTAACCCTAAAGTAACCATAACCTCTAACGTAACCCTAACCTAAACCTAACACTAACCCTAACCATAACCATAACCCTAACCTGTATGGTAACACTAACCCTAACCCTAAGCCTAACCCTAAACCTAACCCCAACCCTAACCTTAACCCTAACCTGTACCGTAAACCTAACCCTACCCCTAAACCTAACCCTAACCTGTACCGTAAACCTAACCCTAACCCTAAACTTTACCGTAACCCTAAACCTAACCCTAACCCTAACCCTAATGCTAAACTATACACTAACCCTAACCATAAACCTGACCGTAACCATAACTTGTACCGTAACTCTAACCTTAACCCTAAACCTAAGCTTAACCCTAACCTGTACCGTAACCCTAATCCTAACCCTAATCCTAACACTAACACTAACATTTACCGTAACCCTAACACTAACCCTAAAGCTAATACTAACCTGTACCGTAACCGTAACCCTAACCCTAACCCTAACACTACCCGTAACCCTAACCCACAACTGTACAGCAACCCCAAACGTAATCCTAACCCTAACCGTAAACCTTACCTGTACCGTAACACTAACCCTAACCCTATACCTAAGCTGTACCGAACCCTAACACTAACACTAAATCTAACCTTTACCCTAAACTGTACCGAAACCCTAACCCTAAACTTAAACATAACTTGTACGGTAACCCTAACTCGAATTTACCCTAACCTGTACCATAACCCTACCCCTAACCCTAACGGTAACCTGTACTGTAACCCTAACTCTAAATCTAACCTCTATGGCAAACCTAACCCTAACCCTAACCCTAACCCTAACCGTAATCCCAACATGTACCGTAACACTTACTGTAACCCTAACCCTAACCCTAAACCTAAACCTAAACCTAAACCCAACTGGTACCGTAACCCTCACCCTAAACCTAACCGTAACCCTAAGCTTAATCCTAACCTGTACCATAACCCTAACCCTTACCCTCATCCTAACCTGTATCGTAAACCTAACCCTAAATCTAACACTAACCCTCCCCGGAACCCTAAACCACACCTGTACTGAAACCCTAACCCTAACCGTAACCCTAAACTTAACCGTAAAACCTACCTGTACCGTAACACTAACCCTAAACCTAACCCTAAACCTACCCTGAACCATAACCCTAACCCTCAACCTAACTCTACCCGTAACCCTTACCCACAACTGTACCGCAACGCTTACAATAACCTAACCCTTACTGTAACCCTTACCTGTACCTTAACACTAACCTTAACCCTAAACCTAAGCAGTACCATATCCCTAAACCTAACCCTAAACCTAACCCTAACCGTAAAACTTACCTGTACCGTAACAATAACCCTAAACCTAAACGTAACCAGTACCGTAACCCTAACCCTAAACCTAAACCTAACCCTAACCTGTACCTTAAGCCTAAACCTAACCCTAACCCTAACCATAAACTGTACCGAAACCCTAACCCTAACCCTAAACCGAACCTGTACTGTAGCCCTAACCCTAACCCTAACCCTAACCTTAACCCTAAATATAACGCTAACCCTTACCCTAACACTAACCCTAACACTAACCATAACCCCTAACCCTAACCCTAACCCTAACCCCTAACTCTAACCCTAACCCTAACCATAAACCTAACACCTAACACCTAACCCTAACCCTAACCCTAACCCTAACTCTAACCCTAACCCTACCCCTTACCCATAAACCTAAAACTAACCCTAACCCTAACCCTAACGCTAACGCCTAACCCTAACCCTAACCTTAACCCTAACACTAACCCTAACCCCTAAACCTAACCCTAAACCTAACCCTAACCCTATCACCTAAACTCTTACCTAACCCTAACCCTAACACCTAACCCCTCACCCCTAACTCGCAACCCAAACCCTAACCCTAACCCAAACCGCTAACCGTAACCCTAAACCTAACCTGTACAGTAACTCAAAACCTAACCCTAAACCTAACCCTAATGCTAACCTATAAACTAACCCTAATCCTAAACCTAACCGTAAAAATAACTTGTACCATAACCCTAACCTTAACACTAAATATAAGCTTAACCCTAACCTGTACCGTAACCCTAATAGTAACCCTAACCCTAACCTTAACCCTATAATGCTAACCATTACCGTAACCCTAAAACTAACCCTAAAACTAATGCTAACCAGTACCGTAACTGTAACTGAAACCCTACCCTAACCTGTATCGCAACCCTAACCCTTACCCTCACCATAACCTGTAGCGTAACCCTAACGATAACCCTAACACTAACCCTACCCGTAACCCTAAACCACACCTGTACGGCAACCCTAACCTAACCCTAACTGTAACCTTAACCCTAACCGTAAAACTTACCTGTACCATAACACTAACCCTACCCTAAATCTATCCCTACCCTGAACCGTAACCCTAACCCTAACCCTAACCCTACCCGTAACCCTAACCCACAACTGTACCGCAACCCTAACCGTAACCTAACCCTAACCGTAACCCTTACCTGTGTCGTTACACTAACCCTAACCCTAAACATAAGCTGTACCGTAACCCGAACCCTAACCCTAAACCTAACCCTAACCGTAAAACTTACCTATACTGTAAAAATAACCCTAAACCTAAACATAACCAGTACCGTAACCCTAACCCTATCCCTAAGCCTAACCCTAACCCTAACCTGTACCGTAATCCTAAACCTAACCCTAACCCTAACCCTAAACTTTACCGAAACCCTAACCCAAACCCTAACCCTAACCTATACCGTTACCCTAACCCTAACCCTAACTCAAACTCTAAGCCTAACCGTAACCCTAACCCTAAACCTAACCATAACCCTAACACTAACGCAACCTAACCCTAAACCTATGCCCTAACCCTAACCCAAACCCCTGACCCTAACCCTAACCCTAAACCTAACCCCTAACCCTAACAATAACCCTAAACCTAACCCCTAACCCTAACCTTACCCTAACCATAACGCTAACCCTAACCCTAAACCTTACCCCTAACACTGACCCTCACCCTAACCCCTTACCCTAACCCTAACCCCTAACCCTAACCCTAAACCTAACGCTTCCCTATCCCTAACCCTAAACCCTACCCCAACCCTAACCACTAACAATAACCCTAAACCTAACCCCTAATCCTAACGCTAACGCTAAACCTAACCCTGAACCTAACCAGTCCGGTACCATAACACTAACACTAACCCCAACCCTTACCCTTATTTGTACCGTAACCCTAAAACTAACCCTAACAGTAACCCTAACCCAACCTGTTCCGCAACCCTAACACTAACCCTAACCTTAACACCTACCCTAACCTGTACGCTAACCCTAACCCTAACCCTAACGCTAACCCTAACCCTAACACTAACCCTAACACTGACCCTAACCTGTCCGGTAACCCTAATCCTAACCCTAAAACTAACCCTAACCTGTACCTCAACCCGAACCCTAACCCCATCCCTAAACCTAAC